>JAJPUD010005542.1:34153-55082 GCA_023553655.1 Myrmecobius fasciatus | reverse complement strand
GAAAAAGCATGGCCTAAAAGAGAGAGCAGACACTCCCAGCACATTTCTTTGAGGCAAAAGAAGGTCCACAAGTATTAAACATTGTATATCTTTTCAGACTTTTTTATGTAGTTATGCAAATTTATCTTTTTTAAAAAAAATTCTTCTGTCTTAAAAGTACTAGTTGTTATATTGGATTCATCTTTTCAAGGGCATGTGGAAGTATAATGGGGATGGTTATGATGAATAAAAACCAAAAGATATCACCAAAAATAAAAAAATCAACATAATAGCATGGAGAATTTAAAAATATAACATATATACATAAAACCAATTAATTGATTAAATTTTTTGTCTGTGAGGATAATGTGATCTATGATGTGATGTTGGTCACCAAATGATGGCAGACACCAAAAGTTGGGGTTCAATCATGTGAAGAATTCACAATGGCCATTCTCTTTGGCAAAAGGAAGATTTATTTAGGGAAACAGATTACAGACAAAATGAAGGGATATAATAGACAGTGGTAATGGAAAATATGAAATAAAGTGGGAAATCATATGAAAGACAAGTTCCTCAATGTAACTCGCAATTACCCAATAGAAAGGGAGCACCCCGTGAAGTTGGGACATGCTGTTAAATGGTAGGTTAAATCCTACTTAGCATCCTAAAAGAGCTAGTTAGCTGTAAGAAGGAGAAGTGGGGCTAGGAAGCATGGTGGAGTTAGGGGAGATACCACAAAGCATGGAGGAAGGGGAAAGACACCAGGAGGCTGAGTGCAATGGCAGCTGACCCAAAGGAAGGTAGAAGCCATGGGATGGCCCACAAGTAGGCTTTCAAGGGAAAATTTCACCTCAGGGACATAACTGGGATTTATGGCAGGGATGACAGGTGAGACTGCTCAAAACCTCTGCAGAGGATGGGTCTCAGGGGTTTGACATGACTTAGATTTCAGACTGGACTATATCCCCAAAGGGTGAGATCATGGAGCTAAATTGATCTCTGTCAGAGCCTTCAGCCTGCTTGCCTCAGGAATTAATTCTTTAGTTTCTTTTGGTTCAAAACAATATTCAGGATCTCATCAGGGGGAATTTGCTAATCAGGATTAGCAAATGATTAGATAGGACCCATCCCTCATACCATATTCTCAAATACCAGCTGGGTCAAGGACATAAATATTTTAAATAATAATTTTACAATGTAAAGAAAGAGATAGCATATATCCATGATGAAATATTTTTTGCCTATTAAATAATTTTCAAAGACAAATGAAGTATTGTAGAAAATAAAAAAAGATTCTGTATAACACTAAGTAATGTTCCCAAAATAAAATGAAAAGAAACAAATGGGAAGAGTTAAATATGCATTAAATATAACTGAGAAAACTTGGACTTACAGATTGTATATGTGACTAAAACAAATTTTTTAGTGACTGGCTACCCATTCTCTAGTGATATAATGATCAAAGGATGTGAATGAAAAGGAAGTTTTCAAAGGAAGAAAGACAAATTGTTAATATTCACTGGGAAATATGTTCAAATATTTAGCACTAGATAGATGGAAACTGAAGCCAATTGGAGCTACCATTGTTTTTAATTCAATGGGCAAAGATGTTTAAAAATATTAAATTTCAATCCTGGGAAGGCTTTAGTGAAGCAGAAAGTCTATTACTTTAATGGTGGAATTACAATTTTGTAGAAACTGTCAACATACAATAAGAATGAAAAAACTAATAACAAAAGCCCTTTTTTTTTTTTGCGTGGACCATCTAGGATCATAAATTTGGATCTTAAAAGAAACTTAAAAGACTTATCCAGTCCATTTTACAAATGAAGAAGCAGAGGCCTAAAGAGGTTGTTATCCCTTGCTCAACATCACTCAGAAAGCAGCTCTTACCAGAATTTCCTATACCATATTGACTCCCTAAGGCATACTAAGAATACTATTAAAATGGGGGAAACAATTAATTTATTCAAAAATATTTCTAGCTGCTTTACTTCTAATAAAACTTCTATATAAGAAACATTTTTTGTTTTTATGTGAGGTTCTAGTACATGCTGTGTTTATTGTTAGTATTTGTTGAGTATTATTTAAACTTGTAATAAAATTATTTTTAAGGGGGGCATTTTTAAGTAGGGAAAATGAAATCTAATAAAGTTGCTTATAATATCAAATTAATGTATATTGAAGAATCATAATGATTACTTAAAAGATTTTCACAAGTCTAAAGTACCTTATGAAATGTCCAATATTTTCATTTATATAACATAAAATCAAATAAACAGCTTGAGTTAATGGCTCAACTACATATTAGTATTTGGGCTAATATGATTTCCATTTCTCTCCTTTATTTCTCTTCATCCTATGGTTAAGTAAACTATGACTATTCTGTAGCAAGGAGTGGCTTTTCCAGGCATTCCAAAAACCAGATATATTATTATTATTACCAATACTTAACAATAATACCAAAAATTAATTAGTAGTCATAATGAACACGAAATAGTGCATTTAAATGCTTTCTGAATTAACAATTAGATAAAGCCACAAACATTATGATTTAGTGATGAAAACAGAGTGCCATATGATAATTCTTTAAAAACTGGTAATGTACTTAAACCTATAGAGGGAAATTATTAATTAAACAGAACTCCTGAATAACCAGAAGTAGCCTTTGATCATGGTGAATAGAACTTATTACATAATGATTTAAAACACTGTAAGTATGTTTAATCTTTCTTTAATTCTGTTCTGTAACTTAAACTTTGTTATTGTAAAGAAACAGAAAAGAAAAACTTTCTCCTCATTAATAAGCATCACTTTTATTTCTGAAAATTAATAAATTTTTTAAAATTACATTTAAATTTTCAAAATGAGGAAAATACCTAATTTTTGTCAGACATATACAAAGTATACAATGACAATCAATTTTAATGATTTTAATCTATAATCAGATAAGCTATCTCCAAATTATCAAAACAGATTTTCCTGCCCAAGAGAATGACTTATCACTCATTCTCCAGATGCTGTGAACTTTAATTTTTTAAGGACTTCATTGTAACTAGCTAATGAATTCTATTCTTGTTCAATATACAGAATCATGAATGCATCAAGGTGTTGCGTCAAGAATTACAATATTCTTAGGTTTACATGGACTGGTTCTGAAAATACTCTCTCATAAACAATATGTAACAGGTAATATTGAAAAGCACTGAACAGATTTATAAACGGTTCAGAACGCAAAAAACCATGTTCAATTATCTTATAATGCCATCTATTTAAATTATCACACCAAAATGATAAAAATTGCAAGCTTTGTTTAGCAAAAAAAGGTTGCCTTCAGTAAATGGAAAAATGGTCTGATCCCTCTAGCCAATTAAGCCACTTTGGCAGGGTTAATAGTATTACATTTAGGAGCAGTTCCTTCATAACCCCTGAAATAATCAACTTAAGCAAAGTAAAACTTTTAACTGATTAAATTGGTTAACATTGTCTCTAAGGAATTAAAGCAGAAAGGAGAAGAAATTCTGAGCATTTTTTTTAATTTGGAAAAAAAAGAACAAATGGAATTATGCAGAAAAAACCTTGGGGAAGGAAGAATTCTATAAGAAAGGCAGTGGTTAGAAACTGAGAAAGTCTGACAGAATAGAAAAATATAGCTCTTAGACACTACTGTACTGAAAAATCTTAAACCACTTACTTGAGAATAAGAGTTACAACAACAAAAAAGCCTCAAAGAAAAACAGTCAGGGACTACTGCTTTGTCTCAAAGAATTCTAAAGGTACAGAGTACCATTCCATTTTATTCTGTTTGGGGCATTATATTGGTGACACTTCCCATTTTTACCTACTGGGAATTTGTAAAGAGCTTTCTCTGAAATAATGTAAACCTAGAAACCTAAGTCTTCCAAGGTATAAAGAAATGGACAGGATGTGTAGGCTCAGATAAACTTAATTATTTTTTAATATCCAAAAGGACAGTCAATATTAACATAATGTAGTAACAGTAGGTGAGTTTCAAAGCACAACTCTGACAGGAGGCACCTGGGATGTGGATTTGGAGAAACAGTCTGTCACTCTTCAAATAAACAGCGGAACTAGCTCTGCTCTAAAAAAAATGCGACCTTACTGCTAAGTGCTGTTAAGTCTCCATATTATTAACCATACCTGAAAAATCAGATTAGGAGGGAATTATTTATCATAGAAAAATTAAATGACTGGAAAAATACTCACCAGATATCATAACAATTTATAAAGATATTTATTGTGTAGAATTAAAAAAAATTTTTTTTGATTTGTTTGAGCCAATTAAAAGCTTGAGGCAGCTAAGTGGTACAGTGGTACAGTATCATACAAAGCTTAATTCCAAGCACAGAGCTTGGAATCAGAAGACTCATCTTTCTGAATTCAAATATGATTTTGGGCTTTACTAGCTGGGTGATCTTGGGCAAGTCACTTAACCCTTTCTGATTCAGTTTCTTCATTTGTAAAAAATTAGCTGGAGAAGAAAATGGCAAATATCTCTGCCAAGAAAACCTCCAAATGAAGTCACAAAGAGTCAGATATGACTTATGAATGACAATGAAAAGTTTAATGTGCCTGAATAAAAGCAAAAGACACTGTTACACTTATTTAGGAAAGAATTATAGCATCAGTCCCTGGGTAAGGGGTAGAAGAAATATCAAATTTAGCAGTTTATATCCTAGAGACCATTTAAAAAATCTGGACTTCAATGTTCTTGGACAATTCTGTATTCAAATGGCAAAGGAAGTAAGTAACTAAATATGTGGTCCCCACAAGGAAAACAGACTACTCCAGAAGCTTGTACATGCTCAATCACAAAGATCTTTTCCAGGAACTTCCAGAAATAAAAAGAACTCTAAAATAGAGTTCTAAATAGAGTGAAAAATTACATGTGAAACTTATAGTTTTCCCACAGAAAATGGATTTATCTTTAGCTAAGGTGCTGTAATGCAAAACAGCCTCAAACCCTTTAGAAGGAGAATGAATACAATAAAGTCAGAAGTAAGTTAAACAAGATGAGTGTCCAAATGGTGTGAAACTACAGCTAGATGCCCCATGAAAGCTGTAAGCAGAGAACTGCTGAGCAGATTTATTGGTCAGAGGAAAATGGTACTCTCACAGAACAGAACCTTTATGTGGAAGAGTATAATATTTACAACAGAACTGTCAATTAGAGAAGCTCAGCTCTGGAAGAGAGATGAAAAGATCATTAATCCATCTTTTGTTTCCAAGTAGGGCTGCATTAAAAACCATCATAGAGAGGCAGCCTTCAATCACTTTTTACTAATTCTAAGCATTATTCTTAATTATGAGATTTCACCATCCCTCCCTACCTTAAGGTCTTCTTCAGTTACTATTTTATGCTTCTGGTGACAACTGATCTTTAAAATCAGATTAACTGTTCCTCAGATGATAATTTTTTTTTGTTTAATTGTTCAGTCCTTTCCAGTTCTTTGTGATACCATTTGGGATTTTACTGAAGGATACTGGAGTGATTTGCCATTTCCTTCTCCAACTTTTTTACAGATAAGGAAACTAAGGCTAAGTTAAGTGACTTGTTCAGGGTACCACCACTAGGAAGTGTCTGAGACCTTACAAGCCCAATGCTCTATCCATTATACCAATGGATTATGATTAACTGCTAACAGAATGATACAGAGAATAACTGCTATAAAAAATCTCCAGAGAATTCAATTCAGCAAGTAACTAATAAACACTTGATATGTGCCAGACATTGTGCAAGGCACTTGGGAAACAATAGTCCTTGTGCTCAAAGAGTTTCCATTTTGACAAGACTACTTAAGCTTCCTTAGATAGACAGTACATTTCAGTATTTCATCATCCTTATAGTAAGAGAGAACTTTATTTGTATTTTGAGATTTGCAAAGTCAATCAATGAACAAATATCGATTAAGTATCTACATTTTGTTCCGAGGCAACTGGATTTAAGTGATTTGCCCAGAGTCACACAGCTAGTAAGTGTTAAGTGTCTAAGGGATCCTTCTTGTTCCAGAGTTGATGATCTATCCACTGCCCCGACTCATTATTTTTTTTTTAGAGTTGCAAGAAGCATTGATATTAAGGAACTTGAGGATACAACAACAACAAAAACCATTCCTTGTTCTTACAAATTCACTTGTGAAATAGGCAAATACAACATATTTGTATATACAAATACAAATATCATCTCATTTTAGGCTTTAAGAGCTACATGATTCTTGAAGTTTCACTGAAGAAATGTTGGGTCAGTATTGGAATCTGAAACCAGGATACTTTCTAACACTACAGTACCTCTCCTGAATGCCTCTTCAATAAATTACCTGCTTTGATGGGAGTTTTTTTCAATATTTTCCTGTCACTTGTGGATACAGGGAATAAATATCTACTGCCACTAGAACACAAACGCTTGCAGATTTTCTTCTATAGTTTCCCTTCCAGGTGATACCGGTGTAGCTTCCTTAGCCTTTCCTCACAATGTGTTTGCCAAATCTTTAATTGCACCTATTCTCCTTCGGATCCTCTTAAGAGGGCTCTGTATCTTCTCAAAACCAGCTTCATTTTCATGTCCCCAAACCAATATTACTGTCTAATGAAAGCTTGTCCTATGCTGTGAGCACTGAGAATGAATGACTTGGTTATATTATACACTGGGTAGACTACCCACACTTATTTCTTTCTTACATAAGTATATTGGTGATTTGTTTTTATGGATCTTCAGGTGCTATTTTCTTCTTTATTTAGAATAGAAGCAAAAGCAGAGAACTGGCATATAGATTGGAAGAGGGGTTCTTAACCATTTTTGTGCCATGAATCCCTATAGCAGGCTTGTAAAGCATAATGACTCCTCAGTATAATGCTTTTAAATGTATAAAATATAAATATACAGGATTATAAAGGAAAGCAATTAAATTGAAATACAATTTAAAAAAAAACAGAAAGTCTATAAAGCTCAGAGTAAGAGTTCCTGCCCCAGATAATCACAAAGTCAAAACCCTCATTCTACAAATAAGGAAAATTGAATGAAGGACTTGGAAAGAGTGATGAAGAGACTCATTCCCAAGCAGAATTTGGAACAGAACATAGAGGAGAATTTAGGTTTTCTAACTTCTGTTGTTGTTGTTCAGTCTTTTTTCAGTCATGTTCATCTCACTGTGACCTCATCTGGGGTTTTCTTGGAAAAGGTACTGAAGCAGTTTAACTATTTCCTTCTCCAACTCATTTTACAGATGAGGAAACTGAGGCAATAAGGGTTAAGTGACTTGCCCAGAGTCATATATGTAGTGTCTGAGGACAGATTCGAACTCAGGTTTTCCTGACTCCAGGCCTGACACATTATCTACTTTCCTATTTAGCTGCTCTTAGATATATTAGACTGCAGTATCGGTTAAAAAAACATTTACAAACATAGCAAACTAACCCCGTTAGCCTACCAGACAGCCTTGGACTTTGTCAGCAATATTATAAAAGTGGTTCATTGAACCTACAAACTTAGTTGTCTTTTATTTAGCCAATACCTGAACCATCTTCTCCCATTACATTAAGATAAGTATATAAATATACTTTTCCTTTTTCTTCTAATGAATGATCTTTCTCACTTCCAAATGATTCCCAATCCTGTAGCTCTGACTAGTTCAGATGGTACCCTTTTCTTTTACCAAGAAACATTTCCTCAGCTCTTGAATCAAAGAGTAAATTTTCTTCACTGCGAAAATACAGGTATGACTACTGAAGTGCAGATTAACAGACAGGCTCATATCTTACATTCTGACTTCCCTAATATTTTAATTCTTTTTCAATAGGGTGGCATCTCTCTGATCAGTGCACAAAATTGGGTATCCTTAAGACTTGGGTTCTATTTCTGGGCATATTATTTAATTCTCTGCCTCTCTTTTTAAAAAAATGTTTCAATGATGTCTTGTAACTTACACTACAGTCATTTTACTATATATCATCTGTGTTATAATAATCCTTCCTCTTGTTAGAAAGAAAAATAGTTAAACAAAACCCAAAGCATCTGAGCATATACATTATTTTTCTCCTCACCAACTACAGTTGAAAAGGAGATATATTTAGCCATCTATTTATTTTTAATTAAATGTTTATAATAATAGCTTTTTATTTTTCAAAATACATGCAAAAATAATTTTCAATATCCCCCCTTGCAAAACCTTGTATTACAATTTTTTCTCCTTCTCTTCCCCGCTTCCCTTGACAGCAAGTAATCCAATATAGGTTAAATAGATACAATTTTTCTAAACATATTTCCACATGTATCATGCTGCATGAGAAAAATTAAAACAGAAAAAAGAGAAAAAAAATAAGCAGACAAACAATAACAAAAAAAGTGAAAATGCTATGTTTTGATCTATATTCAGTCTCCATAGTTCTCTCTCAGGATGTTGATGGCTCTTTTCATCACAAGTCTATTGGAATTGCCTTTAATCACCTCATTGCTGAAATGAACTAAGTCCATCATAATTGATTATCATATAATCTTGCTGGTACTATGTTCTCCTGGTTCTGCTCATTTCACTCAGCATCAGTTCATTTAAGTTTTTCCAGGTTTTTCTGAAATCAGTCTGCTCATCATTTCTTATAAACAATAATATTCTATGACATTCATATTCAAAACTTATTCAGCCATTCTCCAACTGATGAGCATCCACTAAGTTTTCAGTTTCTTACCACTATAAAACAGGCTGTTACAAATATTTTTGCACATATGGGACCTTATACTTTGTTATGATCTCTTTGGGATACAGACCTAGTAGAGACACTGCTGGATCAAAGGGTATGCACAGTTTTTTGGTTATGGTTCCAAATTGTTCTCCAGGATGATTGGATCCATTCACAACTCCACCAACAATGTATTAGTGCCCCAGTTTTCCCGCATCCCCTCCAAGGTTTCTTATTATCTTTTCCATTTCAGCCAATCTGAGAGGTGTGGAGTTCTTCCCCAGTTTCTGAAGAAGTTAACTGAACTCACCTTTGGGGCTGAACTAGCTTGACTTTTGAGCATGTCAATTAACAAGGAAAAAAAGAAGGAAACAAGCATTTATTAAGTGCCTACTATGTTCCAGATACCGCTATACTAAGAATTTGAGCTTCACAACAACCTTGGGAGGTAAAATCTTATTATTATTTCCATTTTACAGTTGAGAAAACTGAGGCAGAAAGAAGTTATAAGTAATTTGCTAAAGATCACATAGACACTAAAGTTTCTGAGCTTGGATTTTATTCCAAGCCCAGCACTGTATCCACAGTGTTATCTAGATGGATACCTAGGATTCTGACATTAGGAGATTTATTTTAAGCTGTGTTTCTCCTGGATCAACTCACTACCCCAGGGACTGCCCAGACCAAAGTTCCCTTCCCTGGTTGCCACTCTCCTATATGTGGAGTCTGTACCCACTAGAATAAGCTCTTGGGGGCAGAAACTGCAGGACTTTTGCATCTATATCCTTGGTGCTTAGTAGAATGTCCTGCACACAGTCAAGTGGTTAGTAAATGCTCATTAATTTATTCTCTGTGATAGGGATAGGTAATTATAATTGATGTGAGAACTGCTTTCTTTCAGTGTAATTTTCACATATTATTATTGCCAATAAATCAATACAAGCATTTATTATTTGCCTACTGTGAGGTGGGCACAGAAGTAGGCACTGGGGGTACTTACTCTGTACAATCTTCTCCTGCTTCTGCTCTACTTATCTTTCTAGTTGAAAATGTGGACAATACCTGTTCTACATCATATTGATATAAGAGGAAATTAAGTAATTCTTCTGATCTATTTAGAGGAGACAGACATTAAAGCCCTTATCTGAGCTATGTTTCTATTTGCATTTCTAATATTAACATCAAAAAATTCTACCATTATCCTCAATGAATATAAATTAAGTGTCTACGGAATGCCTGGGACTGCAAAAGGCTATATGTGGCACTATATAATCTCCTCAACATTGAAATATTCATTTACTATAAAGACTTTTCATATATGTATGTGTATGTGAGATGGGGAAGGCAGGGGGAGGAAGAGAGTCTATCTTCATCTTTATTCAAATCAACATTAGAAATACAAGAGCAATTTCTATAAAATGTGGCAAAACTGGGCACCTCTAAGAACCTGGTAGAGAGACATCTGTCATGTGGTTTTAAAGTCTTCAAAAATCCACCCTGAAATATCAAAAAAGGTTCCATTCTCAAGATTTGAGAATTTAAAAATATTATGGAGGAAGTCATGGCAACATGTTACTTCAGAACACTGAGGCTCACAGGGGTGAAGAAATTGTCTGCAGTCATCCAAGTATTAAATAAATAAAAGTTTGTATTTAAATCCAGAAAATTATGATACACATACACACACACCCATGCACATACACACATATACACACATATGTACACATATACCACCCCTTATTTTTAATCACCAATGTGGGCAGACAGCTTTTTTCTCTCTTAAACTGAATTATGTGGATATGTCATAATGGATTTGCATTATTAATATTGTGATTCATTGAACTGAAGAAATCAGAGCAAACATTTAAGGGCTTAACTTAATTATTTCACAGTTTGGGGCAGGCAGTAGAAAGTTATAGAAAGAGTACTGAACCAGTGAAGAAAGTCTTCCCATATTTGAGGAAGCAACAGTAGAAGGTATCAAATATTCTGACAAAATTTAATTCTTTATATAAAAATAAACAAGTAAATCCATGCAAATTTGCTTTAGTCTTTATTAAGTAGTAAAATTATCCATATACCAAAGAAATGTTTTAAAATAAATTTCTTTAGTTTGATTTATATATCTACTTTATATACTTATATGCCCTAGATCATATAAAAAATTCACTTGGACAAAAGGGGTTGCAAATGAAAAAGTTTAAGCCCTGCTCTATAGATCTATAAGTTTTTTCAGCATTTACACTGTGAAAATCAGTGTAAATATCTTGCAGTAGGAAAATTATTAAATTGTTACATTTTGTATGTCCAATCTAAATACAGGTATGTTCCTGAATGTACCAAGCTGGAGTGATGATTTCTTTTTTAATTTTAAGCTAGGCTTGGATTTGGTGTGATTTTAAATTATGTTTGGAATGCAAGTGCTGTGATGAATGCTTTAGGAAAGATCCCTAAAAGGATTCATCAAAAGAACATTAATATTGACATATGGCACCAGTTCCCTAAAGTAGAATAAAAAGACTCCAACAATCCATTACCCTCTCACAGAAATATATACCTCTTTTTTTTTTTACTTATGTCTGCATGAACAACAGATGCCTATGGTGAGCAGCCAATTCATCTTTCTTTCATTGTCCTCTTAATTCTGTCTTTCCCCAGCACTGGAAAAGGTGTTTCTCATGTAGAAACAATATATGCTGCTGCCAATCATTCTGGGTACCACCCAACCTTTTACAAGCCCCTTTTAATCTTGCCTTTCAACATTAAGGAGTGTACAGGGAAACGTCCTGTTTTCATTCCTCAGACTTCTTATATTCAACAAATACTTGGTAAGCTTTTACTACTATTTAAGGAGCTTGATAAAATGAAATAACCTGCTTTCAAAGAATTTATATTCTATGGGAGGAGGAAAGGAGGAAAGAATGAAGTATACACACAGATGAGACATTTTTAAAAAAAGTGAATCTATGATTTCTTTAATGTAGGAATGAAATCAGTACTATTCTGTATTTCAGTAACTTTTCTATTATATATAATTTTTTATCATATTTTAATATATATCTTATATAACATATATACCTTAAATACAAGCCATACACGTAATATATAAAATGTATACCTCAAAGATATCTTATATGTGTGATATATAAGATATATAAAGCATACATATTATATACCATACATCACAATATACCTTATATATCATATATATCACATATATGATATATAACATGTATACCTCAAATATATATATCTTATATGTGTAATATGACACATGCTTTATATATCTTATATATGTTATATGTAACACATATACCTTAAATGTATCTTATATATGTGGTATATAACACATATACTTTATTTATCTTATATATGTGATACATCTTATATATGTGATAAATAACATATACCTTAAATATATGTTTTAATGATATATACTTTTTCTATTATATATTATATAACAATAACTTTTCTGTGTACAAGATATAGAGAAAGGACTTATGAAGGTGCTAGTTTCAAGGAAGGTAAAAGGCAAGACCTGAGTTGCTGCCCAAGGGACTGAGGATTTCACAAGGCAGAGATGAGGAGGGAGACCATTATGGGTTTACCAGTCAGACTGAATGAAGGTTTGGGAGAACCCCGAGGAAGCCAATTTGGTGGGAATGTGTAATGCATAGGGGGCAAGTACTGTGAAATTAGTCTGGAAGAATCCCTAGCCTGGCATCGGAATTAAAGCTTCTGCTCAATTATCCCTTTGATGTGACTTTGGACTACCTCAAGGGGTTGACATGAAGATTAAATGAGATAGAGAAATATAGGCTCTTCTAACAAAATTGCCTTATATTTCTGTAACTCACTACAATCTACTTTTTACCAATTCTGAAACCAAACCTGGGAGCAGTCCAGGTGTACCTTCCTAGCACCCCATGCTGACTATGAATTTCTCAGGGTGCCATTAGCTGCCATGAACTTGCTCTTGGGCTAGGTTCTCAGGTCCTAGAAACTGGCACCATATAGATTGTTAATGAGCTTCCCATGCACCTGCTGATCTACAACTTGTCTGGCTGACAACCAGGCTGCTCAGCAAGTCTTGTGTTTTAACTTTTAACCATTATTCGGATTCTCCCTTTGGGAATATTTAGAGAGAAAACAGTGTATTCTTTCCAACCTATGCTATAAAGTGCAGGTACAGAATGAGGAGGCTGCAGAACAAGTCCATGCTAAGCCACCATGGCCCAGGATGCAATTTTATTAATTTGCATGCATCCCCAATATACTCTGTGGAAACACAGAACAGAGCTCGAGAAGGCTGACCTACACACTTTTTAAAAGTGAATTTCAGGGTCAAGGTCATAAAGAATTTATTAAGTGGGAAAAGGGTAAAAAAAATCAAATAGATCTTTTTAACATGCTTTTGCAGGTGAGGTTTCTATGCTCAGAGAACCCTTTGGTAGGATAAAAAGGAATGCTCAGAGTTGATGTTCCCCTATGCCCTTTTAGAATGGAGTGAATTATTAAGTCTTCCTGTAGTCAGGAAGACATGAATGTAGACACAGACAGGCAATACAACTCTAAGTAAACCATTTAATCTTTCTGGCTCTTACTTTATACTTTGTACTATGGGGATATATCTGTGGCACTGACCATAAAATGGTGTTGTGAAGCTTGAAAGAGATATGTACAAATTACAAGGCAATGTATATATGTCAACTACCATTATAACTGAAAGCATGTTGTAACAGAACCTTGCAGTCAGGAGCACCTGCGTTAAAATTCTGTCTCTCACCTATAGTGGAAATATGATTACAGAAAAGATGCTCCACTTTCCTGTAATTGCTGGACTATATATTACAGGTAAGACTAGATATTATATGTAATTATGTACAGTATTATATATGACATATATAATTATACACACTATATTGTATATAACATACAAAACTATGCTATATATCATTATATAATAGTATATATCTAACATGCATAATTATATAATATATAAGGCTATGCTATATATATTTAAATATGTTATATGGCATATAAAACATACAAAGGTATATTATATGTATTATTTAATAGCATTATATGTAACATTTTACAAATGAATATATATATATATAAAATGTATAATATATGACTATATATTATAGGTAAATTATAGGTCTGTACATGTGATAAGCATTTTCATACTAGAAATTTTCCACATAAATGAAACTAATCCAAAATACCCCCTTTAATATTTTAAACATTATTATTTTTGTTGTTGTTGTTATTTAGATGAAGAAATTGTCAGAACTTTGTCCTTTCTCTATGACTCCTTTTTTTTCCTAAGTGCTCCTAAACTGGTTTTCATTCAGATATACTTTTTAAGGATCATGTAAAATCCCTGTTTAATAAAATTCCTTATCATTTGAAAAACAGAGTTTTGTGAAAATTTGCTATTGGATGCAGTCTTACAATTATGAAAAGCAATTAACCTTGTAGTCTTCCCAATGATAAAAATATTAATAAGTTGAACTCTAAATTTCTATAATTTAAGAACACTTTTCCTAGGTCCTTTACCAGCTGTGATACCCTCTATTATTAACACCTATGCACATAAATTTTGAAGTATTTAATTTTAGATACTTCAATAAAATCAATACCTGACTATTTTTTTTAAATGCAAATACAGCTTGACTCAAGCACGAATAATACTTCTGAGCATTTGGATTCAACAAGAAATCTACTTCCTCCCCTGTAGCTCCACAGGACTGCTTTTAAGTACAGGGCTTCTGTTTTTTAATGGTGTTTTTCTCTCAGGGCAGTAACATGGGGCTGCAAATGAGCTCTGGAGAGAAAGATATGAATTTTTCTCCCTTTAGCTGATCTGAACAAAACTGTGAAAAATTAAAAACTATAGCTTTCTATGGTAAATACATTGAACTTATGCTTTTGTCCTGTTTTCTTTACACACAAAAGGGCAAAGCCACAATAATGTTTGCTAATCAATATTCAGAAAGATTTGGTTTCTTGGATACCTTCTGTCTTGGTTTTTTGGAGAAAATGGATGAGAAGGTGATAATGTCAGATGTTTAATACACAGATTTAATAAAAAAAATCCAGGCATTATTGCTTCTCTTTGTGCTTTTAAGAAAAACCTGTCATTCATTAAAGATTTTTGGGCAATTTTACATTGTATTTTTTTCATTAATTTTTTTTATCTCCTTAAGACTTAGCAAAGTGCCAGACATACTGTAGGCACTTTTGTTAATGCTTCTTATATTGAATTAACAAGGAAATTCTGGTAGTAAACATGTTGTGGATAGCAAACATATCCTTTGGCCCATAATGGAGACTTCTAAAATGAAAGTTTTGATCACCTTCAATTCAGCAAATAGCACTCACTAAGTGCTAAATATAGGGGATAGAAAAATTTTCATATGGCACAGATTCCACCCTTAACAAGTTCACAATATAAGGATACAACATACAATTATATCGGAGAGAACAAGAGAAATGGAAAAGAAAGGTCCAAACTAAGTGCTGGGAGAAATTTGAAGAGGGAGCGAGATCCTTTTCATCTGTGGATGGAGGAAATTCAAGAGTTGGGGACAGAGGATTCTATTATAGGCAGGTGGATTACATGACAAATTCAAAGGCAAGGAGACAAAAATGCCTTAGAAAATGAATAAAAAACAACCATACCACAACAACAATCATTCAGAGTGCTTATTATAGGGCTGAGGAGAAAAATATAAAAGCAACCTCAACGAATTTATATTCCAACAAGGGGTGTCCAACACCAAGGGGAATGGTGGTCAACAAATGAATTCTATAAAGTCATAAGGATAGTGAGAGGAAATCAACTGAAATAGCCTTTCCAAAAGAAATGGCAGTGTTTTTTGATTACAGTTTTTAGAATAATAGGTAGAATATGTGTGTAGGAGGGGGTAACACAAGTTTTCCATGAGAACATGTGCACAATGGAAGACCAGGAGATGGCCAGAGTAAAGAGCATGAGCTCTCAGAATTCAGAGCTGAGTGATTTAGCTCTTCCAGAATACTGAAGGATGGGAATAGGGAGAAGGAAGGCTGGATGGAACTAGGATCAGATTGTACACAGGTTCTGGTTGAGGTCCAGGTTCAGGAGTTTATGCTGAAGTTAAGGGGAGCCATTGAAGGCATTTCTCTCTAAGAGTAGGAAGGACATGATCAGAAAAGGTCATTAGGAATACTACTTGAGTATGAGCATGAAAGATGAATTGTACAGGTGATATATACTGGAAGCAAGAAAACCATCAAAGAAGGTAATGTCTTAGTCCAGGCAAGCAGAGATAAGGGTCCGATCTTGGAAACTGAAAGGAAGGCAGAAAGGAATTGACAAGACTTGCAAACTAAAGCATCATAGTGACAGGGAAGTAAAAATGTAAGAAAACTCTGATATTAATAGCATTAATAGAAACTGGTATTACCTTAAACTTTAAAGAAAAGTTCATAAAGACAACTTTGCAACTTATTTCTCCTTTGACGATGTCAGCAAGAGTACCATATTTAGCAGGGACTTTGGTACCCCTCAACTACATGGTAGAAAGAAGCTAACATTCGTAGACTTTGATTGCATCCATATTACAATGCTTTTTTAACCTTTCATATTTGTGTTAGGCATCCCTTTGACAGCTTTTTTTATGGAACTCTTTTTGGAATAATACTTTTAAACATAGAAAATAAAATACCTAGATACAAAGGAAAATAAAATATGTTGAAATATATTATCAAACTATCTTACACACACACACATTCACAAAGCCCAAACTTAACAACCCTTGCCATGACACTTCTATGATGATTATTAAGAAATTGACTTCATGTTATTCTGTGCTGTCAGTGTGCCATATTTCAGCAATGCATTTTAGTCCATTGTATTAAAATTTTCTGGCTTCAGAGGATGGATATTAAAAGCAGGAAAAATTGGCAGTGATAGTCTTGGCTAGCAGTGTATCTATTGTAGAGCACTGGAAGGGTCTTGTAATATTCCCAATCACTTGGCTATTTGGCATTATTAAGCATTTATGGTTTATATATGGCCACTGTTCTTTGTACTTGATAACTGATGGGTTTCTGTCATAGAATCTCTACTACTATGATGGTGTTTGAAGATTACAGGGCTGTTTTAATAGAAAATGTTTATTTTGAAGTTCTTTGGGCTAGGAGGCACAAATCAAAAAAAAATTTTCTAGGTGAGTGTGGGATGTAATTTATAGAAAGATTAACTTATAAAAATAACCTTAAGATAAGTTTAAGAGGAGGTGGTATTTGCTATTAATTTGTATGGAATCATCTTTATAAGGCACATATACTATAAGATATAGGCTATATAACACCTATTGCCAAGAAATCTCTAACTGGAACTTCCTGTCACTATGGTTGTTGTTCATTATTCTGAAGAGGACTGATTTAATCATAACGATAGGGTCAAGGTAAAGTATAATTACTGTTCATATAATGACACTGACATTTACTACTGTTCAAGTGTTTCCTGGGTCATCAAAGATTCAGTAATACTCAGAATATAACGTTAAGTCCACTTGAGTGATTCTTTGACCACCAGAATTGATCAAATAATTTTATGAATTCCTACTATGCAAAATGCATAGTAGGAATTCATACTGAATAGTTAAGATTATTTCACTTGACAGAAGTGAAAAGTAAAATAAGCTTCAATCTTCATTTAAGCAAAAGGCAAAAGAACCCACATATTGTTCTATTGTAAAACAAGAGGCAGCAGGTTATAGAAATTATTGTTTTCCTTCCAGCCTGCTCAGGTTAAAAGAAACTGAAATCTAAGTTTTGCAAGCAGCCAGTTCCACTTTGCTCATACTAAAGGATTTTCTGTTTCAAGATCCAGTGAGTAAGTAGGCTAATGGATATAGAGAATTCTGTCATTGTTAGTTTACCGGGAAAACACAAGTCAACAAACTGGAAAATGTACAGCAATAGCATGAAATTGTGTTATGTAAATGTGAATTTGAATGCTACAAATCTCAAACTACAGCCAACGCACACCAGCAGATATGGGGAAAGCCACTGAAGCTGAAGGGAATCTCATTAGAAAGTTTACTGCTTCCTACTGAAAGTTTGTCTTTCTGAGCAAATTCATATTAGCATCATTTTGCTGTATTTCATGCATTCCTGATACTTTAAAAGCAGCATTATGAGTGTAATGAATTTGTAATCTAGAGATATTTATCAATAACTCATTTATTTCAACATCCTAGCTAATAAAAATTCATGTTCTAAAGTGCAGGGCAGAGAAAATTAGCAAGAACAATACCCCGTAGAGTGAAGTATCTCAGCATTATGATATGCTGATAAAAGAAACAAAGGCATCAGTGATTTCAGTAACTTGATTGGTAATGCTAGTTTTCCTTTTGGAAAGAAACAATCCTTCTAATTGTTTTCTGGGCATTGCCTGCTTTTGCCACTGTGTCTATAATGAATAATGTAATTTTGGCATCATCATCCTGCTAATAGAGAAATTAAACCAATCAAAAATATTTACTGACTGTCTTACTATATCCCAGGCACTATACAGGGCACTGTACTTTTTGGACAAAATCAAAATCATCTCTGTTAGTTTTCTCATCTGGGATGTCCCTATATTTATTAAATCATAGGTCTAGGGGCAGCTAGGTGGCGCAGTGGTTAGAGCACTAGCCCTGAAGTCAGGAGGACCTGAGTTCAAATTTGGTCTCAGAAACTTCCTAGCTGTGTGAACCTGGGCAAGTCACTTAATCCCAATTGCCTCAGCAAAAAGCAAAAAAAAAAAATCATAGGTCTAATTGTTATCCCATTGGTACAATCTATCTACCAATGCATATATATATATGTGTATATATATATATGTATACACATATTATATATTTATCTTATAAATATATGTATCTTGCTATGATATATGTGTGATGTGAATATATAAAATGTTGTTACTACACACATGTGTAATTCTTATAATTTATTCTTACACATGTGCATACTCTTGACAAAGTCATCTCTCTCCCAAAGTGCTCTTTAAAATCCCAAGCTTTAAATTTTATCTTCACAGTTAGCACTGCATGGACCTTAAGAGGTGAGTTGAATTAGCCAGCCCCCTCACCACTCCCTTTTCTAATAGCAAATGCTGATCTAGTACAAGAGAGAGTCTACAATTTCAAACATTTTCTACTTTTCCCTTTACAACTCAATGAACCTAAATCCACAATCTAAGTGAAATAATAGAAACTGTACTGCAAATTTACTGCTCTTTTTAGAGAATTTTTAAGAGAACTGTTACATAGCTGATCACTGTAGGATCAGCTTGAGTTTGGTCTTACATAAAGTATATAATTTTTCATCTTGCTTTCCCCATAAAACATAGTGATAAATCTCAATGTTTATTTATCTTTCTGTGTAGGAGGAGAAGAGGGGGGAGACAAACCAGGAAAAAATACAAATTCAATAGCATTTAGACTGAATCTTGTCACCAATTTTATTTTATTTTGATTTTTTGTTGAGGCAATTGGGGTTAAGTGACTTACCCAGGATCACACAGCTAAGAAGTGTTAAGTGTCTGAGATCAGATTTGAACTTATGTCCCTCCTGACTTCAGGGCTGATGCTCTATCCACTACACCACCTAGGTGCCCTTTGTCACCAATTTTAAAGAAAGATTTGTCCTGCACATATAAGTCAAAGAGTAGCAGAAATTTGGGCATATCTTCAAAATACCCTTTTTTCAGAAACATGAGTAAAAAACATCCTTTATTTTATGACACAGAAACTGAGTAATTTGTAGTCAGACATAGTGTGCTACAAGTATGACAACACCTATAGGTTAAAAATATCTATAAAAGTCAATTTTCACTACTGATTACTCTATGTGCATTTATGTTGACATAATGTGTTCTCCCTTAAGCTTAATTAAACTACTATTTGGATGATGTCATATCTTAGACAAAGAAACTATAATATAAGGCATTTTCATCAAAGATTTTCATTTGGGGAAGATAATTCTCTTAAAGTCCTCTATTATTTATTTGCTACAGATGGAGAATATCCCTCTACTTTACCTCCCACTAGTTCTTAGATTCCTGGCTGCTAAGTGATTTCTCAGGCTAACTCACATATTATGAATCTAGATTCTAGTGTCTTTGCTGCTAATTCTCTCCTATTTATCTGGTTTATAGCTTGCTGTGCATATAGTTGTTTGCTTGAGGGCAAGCCCTGCTTTTTGTCTCTTTTTTGCATTCCCAATGGTTAACACAATGCCTGACACATAGTAGGTATTTAAGAACTGTTTATTGATCAATTGATGGATTGACATCTAGGCTCAATGCACAAACCAAATACCCAGATTCCTACCAACTCCTCATGCTTATTCTAATTGCCCTTATTCTCCCTAAGCCCATTCTAACCCAATTTACCTATCTGGTAGCCCATTCCATTATACCCTTTGGAGCCTCCACTCTTCTCAATAAACTTCCCCAAAGAATAAGACATTTTAACCAACATTACTTCCATCTAATCAATGTACCTGAAGCCTAGCCCCGTCCTGGGGCTATCATATGCTTTATAACCTTCACCACTGGGGACCACATTTTCTCACTCTTCAAGATAGTCTCTCATGGGCCAAGAAAAGAGAATGGTGAATTCCCTCTCTCTCTCAACTGCCATTTCCAGACCATTTCCCTGTCTTTATTCTTCATTAATCTTATCTAATTTGAAGTCCATGCATTATAACCTGACTGGCAGGTCGCCTTGCTAATTTCTTAAGGAATTTAGTAAGTATTCACAGTGAAGTTCGCCCCTGACATCCTACTTTCATAAATGATACTTATGTTGATAATCTTAACCACATACATTTTCAATCTCCCCAACCCTAATGGCCTTTTCTACCACAAACCAGCCACATGCTAGCATGATTATAATTCCTCGATTTCAAAATATTATAAGTATACTATTTCCAATGAGAAGACTAAAACTGATCCTGTATCATTTTCTTATTGATCCTATTTACTATTAAATGAGTTTGTCCTGAAACTGCTTAAGTCATGGCTCTTTTGTCTTTGAATTGAATTCAGAGTTCAGCTGGTCTGAAATGGGTTAAGTTTAAAAATCCAACTCATTTTTTTTTAATAAAGCTTTTTATTTGCAAAACATATGAGTGACCTTTCAACATTGACCTTTGCAAAAAAAACTTTTTTTCCCAAGCTTTTCCTTTCCCTCCCCCCACCCCA
>JAJPUD010005542.1:0-34053 GCA_023553655.1 Myrmecobius fasciatus | reverse complement strand
GCATGGAAATATTCACAGAAAGCGTTAAAATGCTGTGTTGTGGTTCACTCTCAGTTCCCACAGGCCTCTCTCTGGATGTATATGACTATCTTCATCGCAGAACAACTGGTTTGAATCACATCATTGTTGAAGAGAACCATGTCCATCAAAATTGATCATCGTATAGTCTTGTTGCTGTGTATAATGTTCTCCTGGTTCTGCTGATTTCACTCAGCATCAGTTCATGCAAGTCTCTCCAATCCTCTCTGAAATCATCCTGTTGGTCATTTCTTACAGAACAATAATATTCCATAACATTCATATACCATAATTTATTTAGCCATTCTCCAATTGATGGGCATCTTTTCAATTTCCAGTTTCTTGCCACTACAAAAAGGGCTGCCACAAACATTTTTGCACATGTGGGTCCCTTTCCCTCCTTTAAAATCTCTTTGGGATATAGGCCCAGTAGAAACACTGCTGGGTCAAAGGGTATGCACTGTTTGATAACTTTTTGAGCATAGCTCCAAATTGCTCTCCAGAATGGTTGGATCCGTTCACAGTTCCACCAACAATGTATCAGTGTCCCAGTTTTCCCACATCCCCTCCAACAGCTATCATTATCATTTCCTGTCATTTTAGCCAATCTGACAGGTGTGTAGTGGTATCTCAGAGTTGTCTTAATTTGCAAAAAATCCAACTCTTTTGTTCAAAGAATTTAACTAATCTTGGAGAATGCATGTGAAAAGAAAGGGAGGTGAACTTAATACCTTTATTCCACCAAACTATTTTTTAAGGATGTCTTGTTTACCATCCAAAAGTCTGGCCACTAACTCAAATAAAATACCTGCACTCAATTAAAAAGTGCTTTTTTAGGCTCATGAGAAAAGACTGGGGGTCGTTGCTAGTCCCATTACCAAACTTCCAACCAAACATGTCATTCCCTGAACCTCATCTCTATAATCAACCATGGTGCCCTTAATTCCTTGATGTTATCTATCCTGTTTTGTTCTTTGTTCCATACTTCCCAAAACCTATATAAGAGAATCTGTCCTTTTGTTTAGGAATTTGGCATTCATGGAAGCAAGCCATTGACAAATTTATCTTTCTCAGAGGTCTGCCTCTGTTTACCATTTTATTAAAATCTCAAACTCAACATCAACATGCCAATGAAATTCCATTCTGTAAAATTAACTTCCAAAGTTTCTACCTCTCTTACACTTTCACCTACAGTGAATCTAGTTTCCCTTTCCCTCTATTTATAACAGGGAAAAATTTCTAATCCTCACTAAAACACATTCTGCTTACTGAGCCCCTGACTCCGTTTTCCCCTTGTTCTAGCAATTGTTCTTTTGTTCTCATTCTTCTTCAGTTTTTCCCAATCTTCTAGCTCCTTTCTATTTTTCTTAACAAGAAAAATCCTTCCTACTCCACATATCCATGCTCTGGGTCTCTTACCTTCCCATGAGAGTCAAACTCCATGGACAGATATGAGTTGACCCAGACATCCTCTGTGTGGCTTTTTCACTATAAGGTTCTAGGATATTTTCAATATTATATGACTCAGGTCCTTCAGTTATTCTTATTCTCACAACACATTTTACTCAAATGGACTTTTCTTCTCTCCTTAAATGGTTTTGACCATATGGTCCAATACATTAATATTTGTCTAGCCACTACCCTAGAGTCTTGAGTTTCCTTGAATTTAAGTTGTTCTCAACCCCATAATACTCAATTCTGAAAGAATACCACAATCTGATTTCTTTGCACTAACTCTTAGACTGCTAAACATCACTGGGAAAATCAGACACTAAAGCTAATTTCACTGACTATATACTTATGGAACACAATCCTCAGCTGAGTCCCTGAGAATACTTAAATCTTTCTCCTTTCTACTTAATGACTCCCGGTAACATTCAGCACAGTAACAACTCAAACTTTCTTCTTTCTTCTTAATCTCCCACTGTACTTCCATCCCCTTAGCTTCATAGTAGATGACAGCCTATGAAGTCACTTAGAAGACAGGCCATTTGACATAATCCCATGAGATGAGACAACAGTCCCAAATTTTCAATATTTGTCAAAAATTTTCAGCATGTTCAACCAATTTCTTTCTTCCCTTATAGAAGGAAAAATATTCCTATTATAGAATGCACAAAAACTCCTTATATTTTTGCCTCCTGATTGTTCTAGGACTTTATTTCACCAAAACCACTACAATGTGATATCATACCATTCTCTTCTGTGAGTGGTACACTCTATCCAAAATGCATTACTGAGGCAATTAGTATTGTGTTCAGTTCTGGGAATCACACTTAAAGGAAATCTTTATTTAAGCCAGAACTTTCAGAAGCGTTGAGTGACATGGTAGAAAAAATGAAGAATATATCATGTGATGATAAGCTGAAGGAACAGAGGCAAATTAGCCCCAGGAAAAACTTGGGAGGGGCATTATAACCACACTGAGAGATGTGAAGTATTGCTGAAAAGCAGAGGGTAATCAGACTTGTTCTGCTTGGCTCTGGAACTAGTCACAATGGGTCAAAATTTCAGAGATGTAAATTTAGGCTGAAATAAAAAGAAGCACTTATTGTAAAAAAGAATCTAAAAATTGAATTATTTGCATTGAAAGTAAAGGTCTTCAAGCTGAATATGGATGTCCACTTACTTGATCAGGGATACTGAAAGGGAGATTTCTGCTTAGGTTTGGAGGATTTCTCTTGTCCTCAGAAAGTTTGAGATTATGTAATATTTTCTATTTTCCTATAGGTAGTGAAAATTTCATTTTTGTTTTTGTATATACATATTATACATATGTATATATATATATATATATATATGGGCATAGTACCTTGCACAATACCTTCTACATATTCAGATTCTCATCTCATATGCTATCTATTGAGCATTGGGTGGTTCCCACTCAATACACAGTCAAAGAGTTAATTACATTTACAGTTAATTCTATGTATTTGTGAAACTCAACCTCATTAAAAACACACACACACACACACACACAGAGCATGTATTCAGTGGATGATAGGTTCATTGAATCATCTCTGAATATTTAGAACCCTACAGCTAGAATGGATTTTATAATTCAATTTCAGACTCCTTATCTTACACAAAAGAAACCTGAAACTTAGGAAAGATTTAGTGACTTAACAAAAATCATACTGCAAGTTATTAGCAGAGATGGAATTAGAAATCAATTTTATACATTCCTAATCAAGTGTTCTTCCTACAACAGGATATCTTCACATTATGTTATAGAATAAACACACATTAAAGCCAAGAGCACCCTTTCAAGCAATTTGATATTTTGCTCTAATGTATATTTAATATTGATGAGACTTTGAAAGAGTGGTATTCCCTTTACAATATATTTATTACATCAATATATTAATTGCTCCCATGCTGGAAGGCCCAGTGAACTGAGGTAAGTAGAAATGAGGAGATAAGAAAGGTTTTAGATGTACTTTGAGTTCCATTTATAATATTTAAAGAAGTGCTGTCCAACCACCACTTGAAGACCTCCAGTGTCACAGAATTTAACAACCTTCTCATCCTATTTAGGCAGCTCATTTTGGGACAACTCTTAACAGTTAGGAATCTTTTTCCTTATATTGAGCTGAAATCGCTTCCTATAATTTCTGAAAATAGAAGAATATTGCTGAGCCTATCAATTTCTCACAAAGAAAATTTCCTAAACCACATACCATGCCTCAACTTAGAATTTGTGAGAAAACTGTTGATGTCTCACTGCAAAAAAATTACAACTACTACTGGAGAAACAACTCAAATTGTCTAACTGATTTACAATGACAATGCATTTATGACCCCTTCTGCCAGAGGCAAAAGTGGAAGAAAGCAGACAAACAGCTAGAAAGAGTCCAGAGGTACAATCCCCTGACACCAAAATAATTTTATCAACCATATCTAGTCAATTTATGTGGATTCAATGGTACCTGTAGTTTGGATTGGAAGATTAATAAAAGACTCTAAGGATCCTCTATCTACTACACAGACCCTAACACACTTAGGCCACTCCAAATCAGTCTAAAGTTCTTGACAGATTGAATCTTCTGACTTGTGGTAATATGCAGTTTTATTTCCTAGAATCTGAACAACCCTCAAACTCAAAGGGTGGAGTGGAGGTGAGAGCAGAAGAACATTATTTCTAATATCCTTGTTTGTGAATGAATTCAGTTAGTGACTTGTGGTCATTAATCAGTCCTTAAGTTAGCTTAGGCTGAATTTGTGTTCCTAGAGATATATAGAAATTCAATTAAAGAAGGCTTTATCAAATGCTAAATGTTACAGAGACAAAACAAAACAAAACAAAAATACTTTGCCCTAAAGGAACACCCTTTTTACTACCGACTTTCAGCAAGTTCAAAAAGAACTAAATATAGAAGAAAGTAAACTCAAAATAATTTGGGGCACTGGAAATGTATAAACAGAACCTGTTAATGGGAGTAGGAGTTCCAAGAAGCATAAGTGAGAAGAAAGAATTTTCTAAGAGAAGAAGCTGGAGGGGAAGATGTGGGAGGAGGGTAACCTGTGAAAAAGCTGGGAGGTGGAAGATGGAATACTATGTATGGGGGGACATCAAAGAAGACAGTCTGGATAGAACACAGAGGTGTCAAGGGGAGGAATGTTCAAATCACCCTGCAAAGAGAGTCTTTATCCTAAAGGGGTTTTTCTTTAAAAAAAGAAAAAGAAAAAGACAAAAAAGGACCTATTTGTAAAAATATATTTATAGCTGCTCTTTTCATGGTACCAAAGAATTGGAAATTGAAGGGATGCTCACCAATTGGGCAATGGCTGAAGCAGTTATGTATGATATATGACTCTGATGGAATACTATTTATCTATAAGAATTGATGAGTAGCATGTTTCAGAAAAACCTGAAAAGATTTACCTGAATTGATGCAAAGTGAAGTAAGCAGAATCAAGAGAACACTGGACACAGTAAACATGCAATACTGATCAACTGTGAATAATGTAACTAATTTCAGCAACACAACAATCTAAGACAATTATGAAGGACTTATGATGAAAGAAAAAGGAAAAACTGATAGAATCTGAATGTAGATTAAAGAATATTACTTTTTATTTTCTTTATTTGGGACATTTTGTATTTTGGTCTGTTTTGCAACATGACTAATACAGAAATGTTTTACAAGATTGTATCTGTATAAACTATATAAAATTGTTTGCCATCTCAAGGAATGTGGAAGAGGAGGGAGGAAGGAGAGAATTTGGAACTTTAAAGAACGAATGTCAAAAATTGATTTTATATGCAATTGGAAAAATGTTTTTTATTTATTTATTTTTTAAAGTGAGCAAAGAGGAGAGATTCTTGAGTTGGGAACCTAACTGCCAGAATGGTAGGTAGTTGGTAATACAATGGAGAGAGTGCTGGGCTTACAATCAATAAATCCTAAATTCAAATGTAGTGTCAGATACTAGTTGTGTGACCCTGAGCATGAAACTTAATCTTTGTTTGCCCCAGTTTCCTGAATTGTAAATTTGGACAACAATAGCACTTACCTTGGAGGATACTTTTGATGACAGAATGAAATATCTAATGGGGATATAAGTGGAAAAATTTTATAGTCTCTTGCATCAAAAAGTTCCCATTATATCTGGGTAAGACACCAAATAGGAAATACAAAGTAGCAACATGAATATAAGAGAGGGAAGTATTCATGGGCAAGAGTTGATCAATGATGTCAAATGCCCCTGGGGCTAAGTGGATTACTTGGATTATCTTTATATCTGGACAGACAGCACAATTAATCCAATCCAAATTCTCTGTAATTTTTCTGTCATTTTTTAAAAACAAGGTAATGTCACTTTTTAATGCATTTATAGATCCTAATCTTTGACAACATAGACACCCCGAGACAAAGACTCAAATTATTTTTACCAGTCTTCCCCAAAGAGTAAGACTTTGCTATTTGATTTTACTTGGGAAATTATGTATTCATTTCAAGATAAATTCATCTTGTTTATTGAACTCTGGGTATTGTCATATGCGCACCTTTAATTTGCAATTATCCCTTAAATCAGCAGCTTAAGGGTTGCTAAGCATCAGAGGGAAAGAGAAGAGCCCTAGCATCTTGGTTCAGCCTTTCCCTTAGTAGAGTGAGAAAATAACTTAAAACTGCATAAGAAATGGATTAGAAAACAAGGCAGATTCAATTTTTTATGTAGCTACTGTCTCCGGCAACCTTAATTGAAAGGCTAAATAAAAACGAAGTAGAAGACAGAATAATTTCATTAATTATTATTTTCATCATGTGTCCATTACAGTTTCATAACCATGGATTCTGTGAACCATACTCTAGTAGGTCTTAGTAAGGTGTAAAAAGTTTTGAATAGGGGCAGCTAGGTGGCGCAGTGGTTAGAGCACCAGCCCTGAAGTCAGGAAGACCTGAGTTCAAATCTGGTCTCAGACACTTCCTAGCTGTGTGACCCTGGGCAAGTCACTTAACCCCGATTGCCTCAGCAAAAAGCAAAAAAAAAAAAAAGTTTTGAATATGATCTCAGAAAAGCACCCTATATGTTTTTTTCTGAGCATTATCTGAACTGAGTCTCATCATCAAAAGGTTGACCACTAAATGATTTTTCAAGTCACAGTAACTTAAGATTCTCTCCTAAGACTGTGATCATCAGTGGTGCATGGAAGACCCATATTGATGAAATCACAAGTCCTTCAAATATTACTTGATATTATGTTTACTTGATATAAGAACGATCTTATTCTAAGACTTTGCAAATCCTCCCTTTCTCCCACTAGTCAGTATCATATGTACACCTCATACAGAAATGGCTCAAAGTCCATTATTTGAAGGCCTTCTTGCCAATAGAGCTGAAAATGCATCAGTCCTTTAAATTTCTTTCTTTCTCTTCTTTAAAGTATTTTGTGTAAATATGTCTGAATTCCTATAAAATGAAAAGAAAAAGAGTTACAAAATTCATTAGCAAAAAGACAATAGTGTCACTTATAGGATGAATTTCAGGTCAAGCAGAAAGGGATTCAACTTAAGGAAAGAAAGACCATCATCAAATCAAATAAAAGCATCAGAAATGTTGAAATGGTTTTTGATTGAAAGCTTTACTGACAATATGATCAACACAAAGCAAAATTTCTATATTTCTATAGCTTTTTTGTAGTAGACAGAGAAGAGATAAAAGTCAAGCCTTTGGATATATTTTCCATTGACTCTAAGGGATTTATGGTTTTCTTTTAATTCAGGTCTTTGAGAGAAGAGAGGTTCAATTCTAAATGTCTAGTCAAAGAAATTAGGAATGGCAACTACAAATGAAAGGAATGAAATACAAGCAGCTTGGTATAATGCATACAGTACTGGACTTGGGAGTCAGGAAAACCTGAGTTGAAATCTTGCCTCAGACACGGTCAGTGTGACTCTAGTCAAGTCACTTAACTGCTTTCAATCTTTTTTCTCTTCTATATCAGAGCTTCTTAAACTGAGGGTCACAATTTAACATGGGGTCATGAATTTGAGGGTCGTGAAATAATGATTTATTATCAGCAAATGTTTGATTTGTATACCTATTTTATATACCTGGAGTTCCATAAAATTTTTTCAGGTGTAAAAGGATCCCAAGTGAAAAAAGTTTAAGAAGTCCTGTTCTATATGACAGCAAAAACAGCACATATCTTACAGAGTTATTGTGAGGATCGATGAAAGAATGCATGTAAAGTGGTTTGCAAAATTTAATGTTATCAATTATTATTATACAAAAGGTGAACAAAGAAACATCAATCATAGCAGAGCAACACTAGTCTCAAAATTACAGAATCATAGAATCTAATAACTGGGAAGAAAAGGCTTTTAGTCTGACATCACTAAGTTTTCTGTTAAAAAGCTAAACATAATCAAACTGATCCTCATACAATGAATATGATATTAAGGTTCTTCATAATTTTCATTGCCCTCTGAACATTCTTTTGAACTTGTGAGTGAATTTCTTCACAGGTTGCAACCCAAATAGAAGAGAGTATTTCAGATATCATCAGGCTAGGATGGCAAACAGCTGTACTTTAGGATCTAGACTCTTTAGCTCTTAATGTTATATTTCTCTTGATGAAGGCTAATTTACATTATCTTTTTTTGGTGTCATATCACATTGTTGACTCTAAGTTAGCACTTTAAAAATACCCCCCCCAAATCACCACCTTTAAATGTTAAATGAACTATTATCGAACCACAGCTTCCCTGTCTTGTATTTTGTGTAGGTGATTCTTTGAACTGAAATGTAAAATTTTACATTTCCCCAATTAAATTTCACCTTATTAGACTCAGTTCCATTTTTTAACTTGAATCATTTTTCATTCTGATTTGGTCATCTATATTGGATAATACTTTTTTGTGTCACCTACAAATCTATGCCTTCATCCAAGCTGCAGGTAACAAATATTAAATGGCCGAAAGTAAAGAATGAGTCCCTTTAAATATTCACTTGGGACTTCTTCCATTGTTCTGGTCTGCTCTGAGACAGTTCCCATAGCTTAGCTCAACTGATATCCAAATTCAGATACATTAAAGGGTGGATACCTCTCAGATAATCTGTTCAACTACAAAGTTACTGAGATTTTCATCCATCAAATTCTTTGATTCTGTTACTATGGAATAATAAGCATAAATTTAAGGAGACCAAGGCTATCATGTGCCATTCCAGTTGATAATTTCACATGGGAAAAATTCTCTTTGAACGTTAGAATTTAAAAAAGATTCTTGGTACCTCTCAACACCACTAAAAAATTCCTAATGTAATGATGAAGGGCTGGCATTTGACAGACATCTCCTTCCTCTAAAATATGAAATAAACGCTATCCTGGTGTTCATATTTATCTAGAATAGTGACACCCTACCCTTTTCTCAGCTCTGCTGTCCTGACTTCTTCATAAGTTTTTTAAAAATTATTTTGCTTAGTATTATTTCTATTTAGGTGCTGATTTTCTAAGTGCTGAAAAAAATCTACTACTGTGAATGAACCTTATTTGAGATGGGTAGCTAGTATAGATGGCTGCAATACGATTTTCCTTTGTACAATGTAGCCACCAAAGCTTTATCAGCCAATTTTGAAGGAGAAATAATGTTGGATCTTTATGCTGCAAGTGCCTTCTGAAATTATACAAAACTGTTCCTCAAAGGGAAAAAAAAGGCAGAGGAGCAAAGTAAAATAGTGAATGAGAAAGAACAATGTAAATAATAGATGAAACTGCAGTCTTTCCTAGTAAATAAAGTACAACACATAAGTGATACACAATGTAGCCCACAAGGCAACGGTAACTATAGCAACAACAAGAGGTGCAAGGAATTCTCTGTGACTCAACAGAATATCTGACTGATGTGTGGTCTGTAGAGTCCAAGCGATGTCAGGACACATTTATTTTCATGTTATACAGAAATATTTTATGTTCTATATTTATGGAAAATTAATTATCTGTAAAGCTATTGCCTTTTTATTTTTAAAGTGCTTTAGCTCAGTCAACTTACCTAATAGAACAGGCTGAATGCTAACAAAGATCCAGGACTGTGCTGGGAATTGTTATTCTCAACCTCCTCTTCTCAAGAATAAGATTTTTAAGTCTGACATATTTCAGTTCAGAAATCTGACCTGCTGACTGTTCAGAAATCTGATTAATAAACTTTTAGACATCATTAATATAGTTTCAGGGCATTATACTAGATTGACTTTTCTGTATACATGTAAGATCTAAGATGGGAACATTTTGGAGTTTGTCCCCCTCTAAATTGTTTCATGTCAGCATGAGATAATATGGGTCTAAGAAAGCTCAGTGGGAATCTATGTGGTACTGAATGGCCTTTGGGGATGCTACAATTTGTCTCACTTATGCTTTAAGTCCTTCCATTAAGAAATCATCTTCTTTTTAACCCAGTGTCTTTTTGCAGCAGGCTCAGTGAAGCTCCTAAGGCTAACTTCACCAAGGATATTTTTTGAATGCTTCTTATAAATCTCAAGGCTAAGAGAAACATTTCTTAAAATAAGAGCCTTCTGATTAGTGGGCAATTCTTATTCAGTTGTTTTTAATCATGTTCGATTGTTTATGATCCCATTTGTGATTTTCCTGGCAAAGATATTGGGGTAGATTGCTATTTCTTTCTCTAGCTCATTTTACAGATGAGGAAACTGAGGCAGACAAAGTTAAATGACTTGTCAGCTATAAATATCTGATTTATCTTCTTGACTCTAGACCTGGTCCTCTATCCACTGTGCAATCTAATTGCTCTTCCTGAGCTTCTACACTAAGCCAAAGGGGATATATTTTTCCTTCTAGGTGACCAGCATTAGTTCTATAAGTAGCATTAGTTGGAGCCTTTTTTTCTAGCATCAAAATTAGTGACAGAATAGAAAAGAGATTTTTTTTTTAAAAGAAAGTACCAGGTAGAATAATGAACAAGGGATACACTATCTTTACAATGCAGCCTCCTATAGCATTCTTAAAGAGTTTTCAAAGGCAAAGAAAATACATGTTCCTTCCCTTCAAATCTACACATGTCAGAGGAGAATGGAATGAGAAAGAAGACAGTAAGGATGGCTTTAGATCATTCTGGCTGATATAACAGAGTGGACATTTAGTTCTGCATCACATATCAGCTTTGAAGAGAGAAGAATTAGAGCTAGCATTCTCTTGGGAAGATGGAGGGCAATTCCAACAACAAATTCAAACACCTTTCCATGGTCACTCAGAACAAGGACTTAATATCTAATTACAATTAAATTGAGTCTAGGGGAAACAAGTATCTGACAACTGGTGACAATAAAGGTCTGTGTCTCATGTATCAATTAGACAGTCATCCTAAACGATTTAGTCATTTAGGATGATTAGGAAAGGTGAAGATGGCTCTACAAGGTAACAAAGTATTTGTGTTGGTTTGGAGAAGAGGATGTAGCAGAGACAGGGAGTTAAGATTATTTTTAAAATACTTTGGGAAAGCTTGTGGTGTTGACTGCCCACATCACACCAGACTGAGCAATGCAGAATTTAGTTTCCAGAGTTGACAGTCCCTCAAACCTCATAACCCAAAAATATATCATCTCCTTATTAAATAAGTTTATTTTTATCCAGATATTCTTCATTTTTCTCCAAGCTTCTTTACATATTTGAGTTGCAATGATATTGCGTTAGTAATGTTTATATTTTTAAAAATCCATAACTCAAGGATGGAGAAACTAATTTACTTTTCCCCCCTCACTCCTGAAATTCTACATAATTATAATTTTCACATAGGAAAAGGATATAGAAATATAGGTGGGAAGTATTCCCTGAAAAATAATTTAAGGCCTAATAGATAAGGGGCAGCTAGATGACTCAATGGATAGAGCTCTGGGCTTGTAATTAGAAAGATATGAGTTCAAATGGGTCACAGACACTTACTAGAAGCTAAACTCTGAGCAAATTACTAATCTTTACTTGCATAAAACTGGAAAAGGAAATGGCAAATCATTCTTTTAGAAAACAAAAAACAAAAACAAAAACAAATAAATCCCCCAAACCCACAGACAACTGATACAGGTCACATAAGAGTCAGACATAACGGAAGGACTGAACAACAATGGCTAAAAAAAATGACCTTACTTGCTTTTAGATTTAAGGCTAAAGATCAAGACATTATATTTATATTTATTATTATTGCTATACTGAGTAAAGGCAAACTTTATTTTCTAAGCTACCACCCTTTAGTTCAATATGTCATGATATTTCCAATAGCAATAATGATTTATTATTAAACAAGAATACAGGCAACAAAGAAACTGATATATGGAGTTAAACCTAGGATATTATGAAATGTAGCAAATGTTTCAAGTAAAACTATGATTTTACTAAACAAGGATAATAATTAACATCTATCCATTTAAAAAGATATACTTTTATACAATGATAATATAATAATACTACATGATAATAATAAAATAATATCTGGTTTATTGCTTGGTTTGACGTTTTCTTACTTCTATTAGACTAATTCTTGTTTATTGTTTGGCTTGAAGTTTTTTACATTCTATTACATTAACTGTCTGCCCTAGCCCAACAATAGAATAGCCTAGAAATAGGCTAATTGCTAGAATTAATTACTATTATTATAATTAGTCATTATTATTAGTTGCTGTTGCTCTTACTATGGCAAGGAAATGAGCACCTTACCATTACTTGCCTCTATCTACCAAGCAATATTTCAAATGACCAAAATGAATTGGTCTTGGAAGACTTTTTCCCATTCCCAACTTATTATCAAATATCCATTTCTTAGACTCCCACCAGGAACCATCCATTTTTAACTGGATGCTCATCTACCCTTATTTTTCCCCATTCCCAGCCTGGCTGGATATAACTCAGACATTATGCTTGAACCCTTGGGCCCACCCAACTTATCCCTTTCTCAATAATCATTGGTTGAAGCCTGTCTACAAAGACATTATTATTACCAATGATTTAGAACAGGTAAAAGAAGTACAAATCTCTTATAAAAATGAAATATCACTCAACTCAATCTGAATATTTAAGAACCTATTACATGTAAGTCATCAGAGATAAAAAGAAGAAAAGTTACTCATTCCTTGCATTCTAGGAACTCACCAATTATTATAATTAGATGGTGGTGGTGGTGGTGGTGAATTTACTTACTTGTGATTTCACTAAAATTCCTCTTACCAATTAAGAGCCCTCCTGGTTCATGTTGCACATTTGCTGTCTTGTTCCAGGATGATTCTCTCAGAGGTCAACTGGATGACTGCCCATAAGGCCATATTATTAAAAGTCTCAGACATGCTTTTCATTTCCCTACTAGCTGACTACTCCTTTCAGTGGACCCCTTCCCATCTTCTGCTTTCTTTTTCTTTCTTTCTTTTTTCTTCCTTTTTCATTCATTTATTCATTCATTCATTATTCATTTCTTTATTGCATTATTTACATTATTTATATTATAATTATAATATTATATATAATTAGAAGAGAGACCATCCATTTTGCTTTCTTGGTTTTTATAAAACCAAGAAAAACCAAGCTTAACACAAGGCTCAGCACATAGTAAGTCTTTCTAAAAAATGCCTTATCCATTTGTCACCAACCATTCTATAATTTAAAATCATAGAGAACTGCTTGGGGGAAATAATAGCTTAAATGACTTGCCCAGGAATATACAACCATAATAAATTTGAAATAAGACTTGATCCCATGTCTTCTTGACTCTGAGACTGGTTCTCTTTATTATATCAGAAGTGCTACATACATGGTCCACAGGTTGTATGTAGCCCATCCTGCATCTTGACTGCAGTCTGAACCAAATTAAAATGTAATTGGGAAATATTTAATAAAATAAATAAACATAAAATAAAACATATTTAATGTCAACATGTGGTTTTTGTCCACAGGGATCCTTTTGCACATTTCTATTAGTGTTTCACAATGTATATATTAACATGACTCTGTTAAGTACAAAACAAAGAGAGCTTTGAGAATGGTAGATCCACTTTGAGCTTTGAGCAAGGACTGAGGTCAAGGAAAGATTTTTGTATCTAAGTTGGTTCTTGAAGGAAGATTCAGTGGGCCTATACTTGAAGGGTGTCTGTTCCAAACACTGCTATTTTAGGGTAGTTTGGGGTGCAGAAGCAGGAAATATAGGGAAACAAGAAAGATACGATCAGGAAACTGATATACTGATGATATGAAAGAGACTACTTTTAAATAAGCTTAGAAGGGTAAATGAAAGCAGAATGAAGAAGGCTTTAAGAGGTGGACTAAGAAGTGTGTATTTTATTCACTGGACCACAGGAAATTTTTGAAAGTTTGGGGGAAAGAAAGTGATATGTAAAGATCTTACTGGACATCTAATTTAGAGTATCAATTTATATATATTTTAAACAAGAATCTTTTGAATTTTTTTTGAAAGTTCTTAAAATGGGCGAAAGGGGAGGAGGACTCTGGAAAGATATCAGAGTAGGTCAATAAATTTCAAACACTCCTATTTCCCCCCACAAATATAATAAATTTGTGTCTCAGGGTAAATACAGACTGGTAAAAAATCAAGGAGACTTGGGGGCAGAACAGGGGTTCTCCTGAAATAATCCAAGAAGATCCAAAGAAAGACCCCAGGCTAGGGATTAATTCGTCTGAAGGGCACAGTCTCCAGGCTGGCTTCACAGAAACACCAAGTGGGGATTCCTGGGACTAGCTGGATGTGACTGGAGCCTCAGCAGGAACCATAGAGACTTTCATCTTCCAGACTGTGGAGATCTGAGTCCAGGAAGACTGAGTTACCAGTTGTGCTGCAGAGATGTGGCCCTGGGTGAGAAGGAAGCAGCACCTACAAGTACAGAAGCAGGGGTGCAGGGATGCTGCTGACTTTGGGCACTTGCAGGAGAAGGAAGTTTTTGGTTTGGAATTCCAGATCAGAGGGGAAACCTCAAGTCACCATTGACCCATCCCACAATTAGAGGTGCTCACCCTAATAATTCTTATTTTTTTGCAGATTTTCAGGACTTCTTCTCAGCCAAACTTGAACTGAATAGAAAATTTAACATACTAAGAGCCAATATAAAAGATCAATTTCAAGGAACTTAATATGTACAAATTGTTTATGTATAAATTTTCTACTTTTTCCTAGGTGGTCAGATCATACTCAGCTTTTCCCTTGTTTTTTGAGCTACCCAGTTGCTGATGTCAGTCTTAAACATATGGTATGCATTTCAATGTAAAAACATAAACAATTTTATATGTCAGCCATACTAGTATTTTTAGATGTTTACATATATATACATATATGTATTTGTTTGAATATATGCAGATATGTATGCATGTTCTATGTACACATATAGATATGTATATGTGTATGGGTTTGTGTGTGTGTGTGTGTGTGTGTGTTTGTGTATCTGTGCTTAACTACAGCCTGCTTGGGAAAGTGGGGGTAGGGATGAAAGGGGAAAAAGAATAAAGTAAAAAAGATACACAGCAGAAAACAAAAGAACAATGCACAAGAAAGCAAAGAAAAGATGGATACTTATGCGTATAATTTCTTCTACTATTATATATCCTTTCATGATTCAGTAATTTATTGTTAGATATATTTTAAAGCCTCCTTGATGTTTTGCTGGGCATATGACAATGTTCTGTTTGGTTTTATTTTCCCTTTCTGCCTTTCTTTGTTCTATTTCTAAAAAAATATTAAATAAGAAGAAAGTTCTTAATATCTGGATTAATCTCTAAAGAAGATAAAAGTCTTTCTTCAAGAGGGTAGTATTAAGAATAGATTAAATTTGTATTTTCCATATAAATTATAGTACAATACCTATCACTGTAGATCAATTATGTGCTTTTAAAATATTTCAATATTTTATAATAACCAGTGCAATTTTTTTCTATTGACATTCAGATTAAGCATTATATTGCTAAGCTAGTTTCTCTTTATTTTCTTTCCTTAATGTTAGAGAAAAACATGACAATTGCAAATGTCATCAAAGTACCTTTATGGCCTTCCATTTTGCTTTTTTATTCTATCTATCCCAATACATGAGGAGCTACCTACTAAATTTCATCTTTAGGTGTAACAATCAATCCAAATCTTTGCATGACAAAGACTTCCAAGAAATGAAAACTTGCCTTTTAGTTCATCCGTAATTGATTTGGAAGCCTCTCCAATTTTCTTGTCCCCCACCTCCCATTACAAAGTAAAGTCCTTGACAAGAGAAGCTTTAATTCATTGTCTTCATATCTCTACCTCATTACAAAGTACCCAGTGCACTGTAGGTACTTAAGAAATGCTGGTTCATTGACTAACTGACTAAATCAAGAATAGTATTCTTCAGAGAACACATCTCTGCAGAGACTTAGGCCCTTGGAAAATACAATTCTTAAGTTTATAACCTTGGCTAGCTCTGAAACTTCAAGCTACCCTATAATATAATTCAATCATTTTACTAAGTGGTATCATCCTAAGTATTGTGACAAAATGGCAGTAAAACATGGAATATCATAATCTCAGAAGAAGTCGAATTACAAGAAATAAAAAATACAAAGGAAAACTTTATGGTTGGTATTGGTACATTACAGCATTTTATTAATGTCTTATGATTTAGAAGTGGTATAAATGCAATCCCCTCATTCTTTACCTTACCGCATATTGCTCATGTGTTGTAATACTTATGTAACCCATTCCAATTCCAACCACTTTCTGGATAAAGAAAACTCTTCAAATGCTGGAATTCTTTTATTTTTCTATTTGTATCCTGTGTGATGTGTACATGGAGGGCACATTTTAAATCCGGGATGAATTGAATTATATGGCGAGAAAAAGGAGGTGAGACAGTAACAGAGAGAGAATGAGACAAGAGATTTGACAGCTGGAGAAGTATTTTCCAAAGGGAGGGTCTGCAGCACTTCGAGTATCTTTGGTGTAGAATTTGTAGAAAAACGCTATTTTCAGATGTGACTAATGTATTGATTTATTTTGCTTGATTATACAAAAAAAAAAAACACTTAAAAAAACTGAGTCTATTTCACCCAGATTGGAAGCAATAGCCACTCAAATGTTTGATCCCATTCTTGATTGGGTCAGAAGCTTCAACTTATGCCATGCCCAAGACAGTTTGATTTGCCTCTCATGCATTTTGTTGGCCCTTCTTTTTTTAAGGGAATCTCCCTGCTGGTGCCAGAATTAGTATGAGATCAATCAGCTTAAGCCATACTGAAACTCAGAACTTCTGAGCTCACGAGATGCACCTCCACCAGCCTCAGCCTCCCAAGTAGCAGAGAGTGAAGGTATAGATGGCCAGACTGAATATCCATATTTGTTACAAGGAATAGTTACCACTGACTGTGTGTGTGTGTGGGGAGGGGTAGAAGTTAATGGGAAAGTAAGAGGAAGGAAAGAAGGAAGGGAGAAAGAAGGCAGGAAGGAAGAAAAGAAAAGATGAAAGGAATTTAAAGGTGTCATTACATCACTTTACATTCAAAAGTTCATGATTTTACATAAAACTTTTTTTGCTGTTCTTTTGGTACTGGAATGTTTGTGTTGGTTGATGATTGTTCACTTCATATTTCCTTAATCAAAACCCCTGATATTCTTCTGTCTGACTCCATTCCATCCCTCCTTGTACTTCAACTCTCCTAAAACTATTCTTTGCTCTCATGAGACTTCCAATTTCTCAGTATTTTCTCCTGGAGTAACTTTACTCTTAATTCACTTTTCTCTGTTTCTAATCTCAATGCTCTAAATTAGCCAATTCTATAGTGTCCCTTATCCTCTTATTGCTGAATCCTTATCCTCTTATCCTATCATTCCCTGCCAAATCTCAGCTCCAGATTATTCCCACCTCTATGTTAATTCCTACCCATGTGTTGCTGAATGGAGCTGGAATGCTGCTGAATAGGTATATTATAAATTCATGTGATACAATGTCAAGTGGGACTCACTGCAGCAATCATCTTCCCCTCAATGGATTCTTTTTCTTCCTCAGAAACTGTTCCAAACCTTCGCTTCCCAAGTCTATCATCATTCCCTCCCCCCACCCCTTTTTTCTATCTCCCTTCTGATGACTCACAAATCTACAGATATTTCCATAATTATATATCTAGTCCTGCTCTTTGTCTTGAGCTTTGGTGCTATACAACTACTTTCACCCTCAAAACTTCAACTTGAGATTCAACTGGTTCCCATCTCCCTGAGACTATCAAGGTCTTCCAAGAAAGACCATCTCTTTCCACTGCTTTTTTCTCTCCCTTAAGTGATAATTCCTCTCCACTCCCCATTTCTACCTCCTGGGTCATGCTATATTCCTAATGTGTAAATGTCATGAACTAATAAAGGAAAAATAGATTTTTTAAATTGCCTATTGGATATTGTAAACTGGAGGATTCAGAGATATCTCAAATATATATCCAAGACATAGCTTACTATTGCCCTCACCAATCCAGCTGTCCTCTTTATATTCTCTTTTTATATAGTTTCTGGACAAAGACAGATAAATATGTACACATATGGATATGTGTATAAAAACATGTATAAATACATTTCTGTATCTGTATATGTATGTATACAAAAATATATAAATACATTTCTATAGCTGTTATATGTATATATATATATATACAAATATATTTCTGTATCTATGGCATATACATATATACATACAAACATATACATATAAATATATTTCGGTATCTATCTATCTATCTATACATACAAAAAATAAACATACATTTCTGTATCTCTCTGTGTATATATATATATACACACACACAAAATATATATAAATACATTTCTGTAAACACACACATATATTCTTAATCACCTTCATTAGATCTAAGCTCTTTCAGAGTACAGATTCTTCCACAGAATTTTTTATCCCTAGTATTTAGCACATTGTTCAACACATCTAAATTCTACTTATTGACTACATTAAAAAGAGAAATGACAACAATAATAAAATATAATAATAATAATAAATAATAAAAGACAATGATGATAATTCATACTTATAAAATTAGACACAGTTATAGAAGGGTTGTTTGTTTCAGGGAGGGGAATCTTCACATGGATGAATCAAAACCATTCATGACAAAACTTTTAATTAATAGCAAGAAATAAAATTTTTGATATTTGTCTTTATAGTCAACTTAAAATATTCTCCAAATGTAAATTTTAGAAGTGTGAATTTCATTCCACCAATATCCCATGTACTTAAAGTAACAGAAGCTCCAAAATTATAGACATCATTTCCTTTCTCCCAACCCCCATTTTAGGTGCTTTTTTGAAAGTTAGTTTTCATGACTGTTTGATGGTATAGATAGGGAACTTACAAAGCTATGGCAATAACATAGTAATCAAATGACTCAGTGGTAATTAGTTTGGCAGGTCATATGATATATAATATATATTTTAATACTACTCTCCCTAGACATACATACACACAAACACAAATCATCTCCAGGCTATAAATATTCTAAAATAAATTATTTTATTTATGTATTATTCAAATTAAGAGAGATGGATGCACTAATTAAAATACTATTTAGGAAGTAGGTAGAATTAAATAGGTAACTATTATACCTAACTTTATATATGTACATATATATAGTAACATATATTATATAAATAATTAAGAATGGAAAAAGTGATGCAACCTATTTCCTGTTACTGGTACTAAGGAACTAAGTAACCTGTACTATCAATATTGCCATTACTGATAGAGTGGGAGAGTATTTCTAGTTGAGCAGAACCCCAAAGATTCATGAATACAACTGGACTTTTTTGTAGCCATACTCAATTTGTGTTCTAAGTATTATGTATTAATTCATTTTGAAGCAGTTTTTGGACAAATCTAGGAAACTGAACAGAGAATGTAATAAAATTCCAACAATATTCCAAATAATTTTTCTATGTGGTAATTCCCTCTAATGTAACTGGTGTGTGAATCCCCAAATAAGATATTGAAATTCTTCCATTTCTTGTATTTCTTTCTTTTTTTTTGTTTATGGACTGTTTTGTGTCCTTTATCGTTTGCATTTCTTTTTTTATTTAATATTTTAATTTTCCCCAATTACATGTAAAACAAAATTTTTTATAATTGTTTTTAAAACTTTTGAATTCCAGATTCTGTCCTTTTTTCCCCACCTTAGCCCCATTGAGAAGGCATACGTGTATTTTGCATAAATTTTGCGAATCTGCATAAAATTTGCAAAACATTTCCATAAAAGTCATGTTACAAAAGAAAACATAAATCTCTCCCTACTATCAAAAAAGCCTTCAAGGAAAAAAAGAAGGAAAAAAGTATGGTTCAATCTCTATTCAGGCACAATCAGTTCTTTCTCTGGGTATGGACAGTATTTTTCATCAAAAATCCCTAAAAGTAGCCCTTGGTGATTGTATTGTTGAGAACAGCAAAGTCATTCACAGCTGACCATCCCACAACATCACTATTATTTTGTATACATTTCGCTTTGCTTGAATTTATCCTTCCCATTCTTTTGGCAAAGAAATAACAAGCAACTGTCATGAGCATCCTTTAAGCTTATATGTGGCTATCAGGTCTTGCGTATATGTTTACCTTAGATAAACCTCTTAATTACTTTAAGATATTACCTTTTGGCAGGGGGAGTAGGCAGCACTTCTTTATTTTTTAATTTCAAATGACTTCCGTCCATTTTGCTATCAAAACTCCCTTCTGAAAAACTGGCTTTCTTAATTAATTCCTTACAATCCTGAACTTAATTAAAATTTTCATGTATCCAAAGCTATTTATATACATTATTGTGAGAAAAGAAAGAACACTGATTCTGATATTCTTAGAACCCATACTTGGCTGAAAATCTGGTGGCATTTCAGCAATTTTTTTATAATAACTATCAAGTAGAGCTACTATAGTGAATAAATTGCCTTTGGAATAAAAAATGTGTAATTCAAAATTTAAAAAATGCCTAAGATGAAAAAAAAGGTGAAAAGTATTTCCAAGAAAAAGAATAAATAGCATAATTTCTACTCAATTTGAGGGAAAATAATTTTTTTTAAAAATTAATTAGTGACATGTAAAGAAATCATGATGTTTATAGAGAGTAAATTTCAGGGTAGGAAAGATCTTGGTTTTTAACATATGACTGTGACCTTAGGCAAGCTTTTTTTTTTTTTAAATCTCTCAGGCTTCTAGGTTATTTCTTGAGTTATAAAGTGCAAAGAAGGTACTGATCTGCACATGGAAAGAGAGAGTCTGCTCATTCAGGAGTTTCCTATATCAAGAAAATAATAGATTTCCTTTTTTTAAATCCCAAACCTCCCAAAGTAAAAGCAAAATGAAACAAATGAACAAAAATTCCACCTCATTATAAAAACAGAAAAAAAAAAAACATAAATGATGTCCTTCACAAGTGAATACAAGGGAGGGGTAGTATTCTAAGAATTAAGGAAGGCAGTATTATAGGATGTCATCTGTGAGGGGAAAGGGAAAAGCTATAAAAAATGAAATTAAGTTGAACTAAAATGTATTTGGGTTAGACAAAAGAAAGGCTCACTAGCATGATATATACTAGGAATACAATGCTAAATTACTTCCATTCCTGGATACTATTAGTCTCTACTTTATATAGATCTGAGCCAGGAAGATAATAGATTTAGTGCTGGAAAAAACCTTAGAAACCATTAAGTCCAATCCCTTCATTTTAAAAGATGAGGTACCCAAAGAAGTAATGAGACTTGCCCAAGCTCATATAAATATTATAAAGCAAAGCCATGATATGAACCCAAGGTCCCCTGATATCAAACTCAATGTTCTCATGAACCCATCAAAGGAACCCATAAAATCACTTATAATTCTTAGCAGAGAGCTATGAAGCCAGAATCTTAAAATATTCAAACTCAAGAAAATAGTAAATGCCTGGAGAAAAGAAAAAACATATGGCCAAGAATTTTTTAAGGGATAAAGAGAACAAGTATGTACTGAATAATTAAAGTAGATTTCATTTTTCACATAATGCAAATTTATTTTTCTATTTATATGGATTATCCTCATTACTACATTTACTATGTGAATTGTAAAAAAAGATTTGTGTCTTTGTGCGCATGTGCCCACATGTTTGCGTGTTTTAATAAAAACATGTAATTACTCTGCTGAGATGTTCCAAACCTTGTGGAAAACTGATTTGGAACATTTTTTTTAATTCCTTTATACTGTTTTCAGAAATGATACTTTTTAAAGATAAAGGCTCTGAGATTTTAGCAAGAGATCTTGTTCCTTTTTTTTTTTAATAATTCCTTTTAAAAATAAGGTTTTACTCTCTCCTCAGCTATATATACAAGTTATTCTGTTTTAGAGAGAGAGAAGTGTGTGTGTGTGTGTGTGTGTGTGTGTGTGTGTGTGTGTATCACAGAGCCACAGTATTTCATCAGCCCTCCATTTTTTTTCTTTGTGGCTGGGATGCAATCAAGAACTGTTCCCTAAACCACAAGCTGTGCTTCTTTTCCTACTGTGATGAGCAGAAATAGGCTAGCAGGCTTGCAGGAATTCCAGCCCTCTCGTTCAATTTCTGCCAAGTACTCTTTTCTTTTTCTCCTCAAAAAGGTCCGATGGGTATTACCTCCCTGAAAGGGAAATACTGAACCACACAGCTGTGTTAATTTCAATGCACTCTAGGCTAAGCCAGCAGAAAACTTTGCATCTCATTTTCATCTACAATAGTAAAGAAAGGTGTCCTAAGGAGCTCCAGGAGATACAAATAGGGTAGAAATCCACTTCAGCCAGAGGGACAAAAGTGCTGATTAGTTAACAATGATACAGAAATGGTTTTAAGTGACCAGTATGGTGGAGTGATCTGAGTGCTAGATTGGAATGGGAAAAAGCCTAGGTAGGACTCCCTTGTCTAAAGCTTCTTTGCTTTAGAACTTGGACAAATTATTGAGTCTCTGTAAATATCAATTTCCTCTCTAAAATGAAGATAATAATGCTTATTGTACTTACTTCACAGTGTTGTTGTGAGGCTCAGTTGAGTAACACACAAGCACTTTGCAGTTCCTACTATTGAAGCATCGACTATGTTTTCCATCATTTTTAAAAATTAAAATTATGATTTGTTATAGTGATATGAAGAATGATACACAAAAATATATCTTTAATGAGCCCTGACTGGAAAGAGAATTCAACAAAAATTTTCTTCTGAATCTGCCCATAAACATATTCTCCACCATTTAAGAACTTATTTTTTTTTAAGGCAAGTATATTCTTATTTGTCTTTCTAATTTAGCAAAATAGTATCAGGGAATTTTAGCACAGGTATGGTGCCTCAGAAGTCACCCAATAGATGAGGCTATAATGTACATATGCTTTAGTCAGAGATATTTTGGTTATAATGTTCTATGTGCAGAAGGCAAAGGTAGATCTCACCATGGATTACTTTGACTCTCATGGTTCTGTTCATAATAAAGTATATACTTTGACAATCTCCTTTATGTAAGTAACTGTAAAACAATAGTAGAATTATGTAGTTGAAAGGGGCTTTAGAGATCACCTAAAAACTAAAAACCAATACCCTTATTTTATTGATGATGAAACTAAAACTTTAACATGGCTTGCTTACTAAGAAAATGAAGTGGAACTGAAAACTACCTCTTCTATTCCCAGTCTAATGGCTCTTTCCACCACAGAGCTCAGTAAGACAATTGAACAAAACAAACAAACAGAAACTCCAAGAAATTCCCCATAAAAAAGCATTTTTTTGTCTTTACCTCTGAACAACTTATCCAAGTCAATATCTTCTTTTCCTTTGATTTTCAGACACTTTGCCTGCTGTACAAGTCTGGGCAAAGAACAGAAATAAAATCTAGGTTCATTATCCTGTGAGGTGGGAATAAATCACGGTAGCAGCATGAATCTAAATAAACACCACAGGGTAAACAGTAGTGAATTAGAAGATCATTTGCTGCATTAATTTTTTGTTGTTGAATTTTTTCCAGGCCAACAAAAAAGTATTATCCAGAGAGTAGGCTGAAATGTTGAAAAGCTTGTATTGTCACAGGTAAAAGTCACTTAAAAATTGGGAACTAAGCTCTTTAGAACCTAAGAAGAGAAGTTTGGGTAAGAACCAATTGCTACTTATGGTTTTAGAATCTGTGGCTAAAAAGATGATTATAAATATAACTCTAGAACAACTAGGAAATGGGGGCTTTAGTTAAGTTCCTGAATTATAGGGAATTCATGACTCCTGCAGCTTTGCAGAATCTTGCAATGTCTAATTTTGCAACTCTTTGATCATGGGATATTAGATTACTTAGAATACTTTAAATACTTAGACTTAGAATACTTTAAAAGATGTACAGTATAAGGAAAAATACACAAGATAGTTAAATGTGTAGCATTATTTCTACATAGACAGGAAGCAAACCATTTTAATTGGTTTGCATGTTTCAGTTACTTAAGAAAATCATAAATTTATTTTCCTTATGTTATAACACTTTGAAACTACTTACTTAATTTATTTACCCTCCCCATTATGGTCTCATTTTTTATTCTCAGAGAATCATAGAATCTTGAAAGTGAGTCTTTTGCGGCTGCCTAGTTTAACTCAAACCTTACCAAATTTCCAAAAAAATCCAAGGTCATCTAGCCATTGCTTCAAAACCTACAATGATGGGGAATTCAATACCTCCAGAAGCAGTGGATAATATTTCTGGAGATTTCTTACTAATTAGGAAGATTTTTTTTTCTTATGGTAAACTCTCTTTTCTATCTTCCATCCAATGTTCCTAGCTTAGTTCCTAGAGTGAACAAGGGCAACTTGAAATCTTTTTCCATATGATAGCCCTCCAAGTATTCGAACATAGCTACCATGATTCCCTTCACATCTTTTTTTTTTTTTTTCCAGGCTGAACACCTCCATTTCCTTCATCCATTCCTCATATAATCTCAAATCACCATCCCAGTTCTCTTTTAGAGCTTTTCAGCTTATATACAGCCTTTCTAAAATTAGGTAGCCATAACTTATTTATTATTGCAATCAGATAATGATAAATCTACTACTAGAACAACTAGTAATTGGGAACTAGACTTAAGTTGCTGAATATGAGGGAATTCATTAACTTTTATTAATGTATTCCAGATAAAATCTGACCAGAGCAAAGTACAGGGGAACCATCATCTCCCAAGTCCTCAAGACAACATTTTGTGGTTAGATAATTAAGGGTATCTCAGTTTTGTAAAGGAGAAAAACTAAGGAATAGATGATATTAAAACATTCACCCTAAGGTGATGACATGAACAGTTCAAGTGGATGCATTTTAAACAATTTAAAAAGGTATTACACATAACTATGGATAAGTTTTATATGTACATGTAATGTGTTTGTATAAAAAAAGTTTATATGTTATAGAATAAACAAAATCTAAGGGCTTAGTATCTATTATAGACATTTTTCTTTGCACATAAGTCATTGAAAATATGATTTTAGCATGTTCATAATTGGGCAATCTTGTGTACCTATTACAAATTGAATGTAATCACATAAAACATCAAGCATATTTTATGTATTTATTGTAATGCAGGATAAAAACATAAGAAGAATGCTAAAACAAAGGTAGTTATAGTTAATATTTTATAAAGAAAAGGACAGCATAGCATATTTAAAAAGATCTGAAATCAGGAGAGACCTGCATATGGAACCCACCTCTGACACTTGATAGCAAAATGACAATGAGAAAACCACTTAACTTTTCTGAACTGTAGCTTCCTCATCCATAAAAATGGAGAGAGTAATATCTACCAAAGAAAGAAGCTGATATGAATCATGGTCCTATAATTTACTATCTCTGTGACCTCACATAAATCACTTAACCTTCCTGAACCCCATGTTCCTGAGCTATAAAATGAGGGGGTTATATTAAATGGTCTCTAAAGTCCCTTACAATTCTAAATCTATTTAAAAATGATCTCTGTCCATGTTTCTGTCTATCTATCATATATAAGCTATCATATTTTAGAAATAATTTTTCAAGATTAAGAAACGAAAATGTAATTTTTTGCTACAAGGAATACTTCTCTGAAAAGAGGGAAGGAAAGTGATACAGAAAGAAATCTCAGTGATATAAAACAGAAAGATAGCAATAAAATCTATTAAAAATAAATGAAGACTAAAAGCCCTCCATACCTGTAAACTATGAATAAGAGCCCAGTTCTTCAATTTACTCTGTATGAATAAAAGGACTCTTGAATAAAATAAATGAGAGAGAAAGAAGAGAAAGATAGCATCCAAATAGCCTCGAAAGAAAATAGCTTCTTAGCTAAGGAAAAGGAAATAAACAGCAGGAGGGGAGGGGAGGGGAGGGAGAGGGAAATAACTGCCTCCAACAGGATGAACAAATACTATGGATAAAAAAAAAAATTCACAAGTAAAGACACTATAAGGAGGGGCAGATAACAGATTAACTTCCACAATGGCCAAAGGAATGGTAACTTTGAATAAAGGATGGAATCAATGAAAAATCAAATCCTGGGAAGACCGATTTCTAACAGAAACAAAAAATGCAGCAAAGCAAGAACACAGAATGATAGGTGGAGGGGAAACACCTTAAAAGCAAGAATGGCATAAGTGAGAAGACGAGTTGGAGAATTTATCTAAAAAATCCGAAGATCACCTGGAAAAAATATGAAGAAAAAGAATTTTACTCTGATATTTTCAAGAAACTGCTCATCTATTAGATTCACTAGGCATCCTCAAAAACAAACATTAAATGCAATTTATTTGGGTAAAGTGTTATTGAATTCTAGAGCTACATGGACAAAAAGAAATAGTCTTAGCAGGAGCTAAGGAGAAACCCTCACCTATTTAGATATTCCAATTCAAATTTCACTGGATTGTTATCTATCATGATAAGAGAGAGAAAAAGACTATTATGTGATAGTAAAATGAGTTTGGAGGTGTATGACTTGGAATTATTTCAAGGAAAGAACAGAGTAGGGGAAATATCATGAATATTTTTCAGAGTAAACAAAAAGTCAATGGAATTTATAATTTCCAGCAATATCAAGTGATGAAGGAGGAGGGGAATTTGCAAGTATCATTGAAATTTATTATGTACACTTCTCTAGACTACAGCATTTATAATTAATTTAAGTGGATAATGTTTGATGTATGTAATAAGTGAGATGTAGAAAGTACTATGTACTAAAAGGGTCAGAAACATACAGTACTTATCACATATATTTAACTGCTGTACTTCACATATTCAAAAATTTAACATAGGAAAGAAGAAATGAATAATCTTAAAAAGGGAATATTCCTGTCTAGGGCTGGTGAGAAGAAAGTGATACTTTTAAACCAAGTCATTGGGATTAGAACCATATTTCATGGAATTATACTCATTTGCAATTAAAGTAGACATTTAAAGAAAGTGTTAAATGCTTAAAGGAAAATTTGGTGATGACTGAATTGATGTAGAAAATTGGATTAGTGTTCTAGGAATGTGTTTAGGAATAAAAGTCTGTTTAAATTAGAATGGTGCTGAAAACTAGGTCTGCCATCTCACACACCTATAATCCCTAATCCAGGAAGGCAAGACTGGTAGAGGGCATGAATTGAGATGTTCTAAGATAAGGAGGGCCAAGTTAATGAGTGTCCTCACTAAGTGTGGCCCCAATCTAGGAAACCCCAAGAGCAGAGTGCCACTAGATTGTCTAAGAAAGAGCAAATTGGTTCATCTTAAAAAAGGCACAGGTCAAATCTTCTAAAATGATCAGGGGTTGGCTCATGACTGGCTGCTGCACTTTCAATCTGAGAAACCAAGTCTTTAAAAAAAGTGAATTAGCAAAAAATTGAATTGATGGTTATAGGTGGGAAACCAAGTCTTAAAAAAATCGATTAACAAAAAGTTGAGTTGATGGCTTTAGGTGGGTTCTGCCCTTTGCAAAAAAACAAGTTGACACAAAATTGATACAGCAAGTAGCCTAGAGTTTGGAAAATCTGAGTTCAAATTTGGCTTCAGACTCTTCCCTAGTGAGGGAAATTTTGGCCAATTCCCTTAATTTGTCTGCCTCAGTTTCCTAATTGATAAAGCGAGAATAATGATAGAATCTACCTTCCACAGTTGGTATAAGTATCAAATAAGATATCTGTAAAGCATTTGTCATAATTCCTGGAACTATGTGTTAATAAATATTTGTTTCTCTTTCTTTCTTCCTTGCTCAATCTTCCTTAAACTTTAATATCTTTCCTCTGAGGTTATATCCAATTTATTTTGTATATATTTGTTAGTAGTTTACATGTTGTCTCCCCTATTAGACTGTGAATTCTTGGAGAGCAGGGACTGTCTTTTGCCTTTGCATCCCCTGTATTTAGAATTTAAAAATGCTAACTGACTGACTGGGTGTTATAGCAAGTTCAGCAAAAGATATTATTAGACTGATCAAAAATAAGTAGGAACAATACAAATTTCAATGTAAATGGATTAAACACTTTTAAAAGAAAATAGTTTGAGAAGGGAAATAAGGAAAAGCTCTAACAAGTCTATAGTTTTACTACAGGTGAATATATGCTATACGTATGATAGAAAGATCACTGAGGATTCCAAATGAGAGGCTGCATCAGCATTATATCATAGTGCATCAGCAGTGTCAAGAAAATCAGGGATTGCAATCCTCCTTTGTAATTGAACAATATACTGGAAAAATAACTTGATAAATATGAGGAATTAAGTGAGTTTACTAGAACAATTTATTTTTAATTTAGATAGGTGAGGTGTATTTAGGAAAAATATTATAACTAAAGTCCTTATGAATAAGTGCAGAAAATACATACATTTAAATATATCTCTAGAATGTTAATATAATAAAAAAGGAAATGTGGTAAAATTCAGGTTTTATGATGGCATCTATAGAAAACCCAAGAGAATCAATAACAAAAAAACATTAACTTAAATATAAGTATAAATTTGGAGTTGTAAAGGATCTTAGCAATTACTGAATTCAACCCTCTCATTTTACAGGTAAGGCCTAAATAAATAAAGTAATTTGCTCAAGTTTACACAATTAACAGGCAAAATACATATTCAATTATAGAATATTTTTTTGTCTAAATTGTGAAGTAAAAATGATAAAGATATCTCTTGTTCATGTCTAAGCATAAGTAACCTTAATAATATTTCTGAAAATAAATCTTTAGGTGCAATGCTTTACCAATCACAACACTAATGACATAATTTACAGAATGAGAACAACAAATTCATGTATAAGTATAAAAGGTAATGGATCCAGAAATAATGAAAAAAGAAAAGTCTTGTGCTTTCAGGTTTAAAATTATACTAAATAATAGTAATTATCAAATTATCCAGTTATAAATAAAAAATGTCAGATATATAGGGTAGATAATAATTATTTAGAACCAGATGTATACAAGAAACTGTTGTTCCATAAACTATTCTATAATTTGTAGACATATTCTATCATTTGAATCTGACAAACACTTTCTGAGGCAAGTAGGAAAATTTCTATTATTTCCACTTCTGAGGCTCACAGTCATAGTCACATAGCCATACTGTTATAGTCATATAGTTAATAGACAAGGACCTTGTTTATTAATTTTTTTAAAAATCAGTAATTTTCCCTCAAAAAATCCGAGTGGTACTAAAGGAAAAGAATGAAAAGAAGTGACAAAGGGATAATATTTGAGAATATATGCAAAGATTGGCCATTGTATTTAATCTAATTAAGCTGCTTTTAATAGTACCTTAATTCACATTATTCTAGTTATCCTTTATATAGCTCCATTGGCTCTATATACTCTTCATACAGTATTCTTTCATATAAATCTTCTTATATTTCTCACAGTATAATAATACATTATTATGGTAATATGCCATACTTTTTCATCTTTCTTCTAATCAATAGTTATCAAATTTATTCCTAGTCTGTTTGTTGGTTCATTTTTCTATTAAAAAAGGAACATTTTTTTCAAAAGTGCTGCCTGTTCCTAGAAGCCTTCCCCTACTTTTGACTACTGAAATCCTTCACACACTTTTGAAGCCTACTTCAAATGCTACTTCCTCGGAAACCAAGATACCTAATCATTTTTGTGTCTTAGGACACACAATCCAGTAATACTTATGGATTCCTTACTAGACGAATATTTTTAGCGTACAAAATAAAATACAATGGAAAAGAATTATATTGAAGTATATGTATAATTTAAAAGTTGGATTATTTTAAAAGTTCAGAAACTCTAAGAAGACCTTTCTAAGACTTCTCATAGTATTCTTTCCCTCATTGCCTCCTTAGAAGTCCAACATTTTTTACAACAGGGATTTACAATTCCATACAGATATCAATACATAAAATATTGTATTTATTATATGTCCAGTATGTCTCTGATGATGTAAGCAGCTGTTTGTTCAAAAGGATTACTGCCAACCTCTATCATCAGTTTAATTCAACAAATTTTATTAAGGTCCTAATGTGTACAAAACACTATGCTAAGTATTGGGGGGTAAAAAAAAAGAAAGAAAAAAGAAAGGAAGAAGGGAATTGTGTAAAATAAATACACAGAACTGAAAAGAAACATTATATTTTAATATAACACTTTTTTGGGGGGTAAGGAAATCAGGGTTAAAAGTCACACAGGAAGTGTTTAGTGTCTAAAGCTGAATTTGAAGTCAGATTTTCTTAACTTGGGGGCCAGTGCTCTATCCACTGCACTACCTAGCTGCTCTGATCAAAATATTTTTTAAAAAGTTCACAGATGTCAAGTTAAGAACTACGCTTTAAAAGGTCTGTGATGTCATTAATGTAAATATTGCCCTCACTGAGATAAATAAATTACAGCTCTTTGGATAGAAGGTCTTCATGAGTTACTAATATGCACATAAGAATCATTACCTAGTACATGATCTTCCAGTGATGAATCTCTGAACTCATTCAGGCAGATCATAAGACAACATACACACAATCCCTTGCTAGGCTTATATCTGACAAATGTTCATCTGGCATAGCATGGGCTCCAGGGGCAGTTTTTGAAAGCGCAGAATCTCTTGAAATTCATACTGACCGTGCGTGTGTGTGTGTGTGTGTGTGTGTGTGTGTGTGTATCTGCTAGATCCAGTGATATACTTGTGAGAGTTAACTGTTAATTTTTCAGTATGAGCATTTTATACCTTAGAAATTGGCAAACCTATAAATCAGGCCTTGATTTATTCTTGTTCTGGGTGTCCCTATTAAATAAAGTGATCAAGAAAATGTTAACAATGCATTTTAACTTTAAAAGTAGGTCATATTAAGTACTTTCATTTTTCAGAGCTGACTATTAAACATTTGCCACAACAGTTTTGAGTAAATGGGCAGAGTAGGGAAAAGAAAGAAAGAAAATGGACTGAACTGTGTGTTGAACAGAAACCAAGACCAACAATTCAAACCTATTTTTGTCTGAAGCAAAGGAAATTTTTTTTAACATAAGGAAGGCAGCACAACATCCTGTTTTTAGCCTTTTATTTATCTGTATTTCTTTCAAGGCTAACTGTGATACTTTTTACATTTAGCACAAATGAAGTGGAATTGTGTTCAACAGACTTGCTATTGTGATGTCTTCCTGAAGCATGAAAAGAGAAGCTTAAAACAGTATAGGACTATTTTATACATGCAAGCAGATCTTTTTCCAAAATTTCTTTCTCTAATGTCAGACAATGGCAGTTAGTAATTGCCTACACTGTCTGATGATCTGTTTATTTTCCTCTAAGACTTATCTCCCTCCAAGGTCTAATCCCCAGTCCCTGTCCCACATATCCACTAAAAACAGAAATAGTGGGTCTAAATCCTGGAAAATTCTTCTTACTTTTTGTTATGTTTTAAACAGTTTTTGTTTTGTTTTGTTTTTGATATAAAACACATTTACATTAAGTATTGGAAAATAAGTGCCTTACATGAGAACATATTTTAGAAAGCATAAGGCACTATATAAATGGGAGAAGTTGGTAATACAATTAGCCAAAAGAATTACAGAACTGTGAGAGATCACAGAAATCATCTCATTCAAACCTCTCTCTTTACAGATGAGATAAATGAATCCCAGATGATTTCAGGGCTTTGGCTAAGGTCACAGAGCAAGTTAACAATGTAAGCTGACTTCAGGACTTCTTCTACTTCATTAGGGGGCCTCCTTCAGTTAACCATGACAGACCCATAATTACATAGGAATGGTCTTTGGAAACAGAGTTAAATCTTTTCAAAATTTCTATTCATATTAAGAGTTTGAAAATACCACATGATAAAAAAAAACAATTAAATATAATGTGAAAAATCTGTGTAAGCTCTATTTATGAAGCTTTGTTTTCATGTAGCATATGTATACGTGTATACAAACACATATGCATATATACATATGTGTTTTGTGTATATATGTGAGTGTGTAAGTACATATGGATACCCATATCTTTTACACATATGGAACTATGGATAATTTTAATACAGGTAGCCAGGCGATCATTTAGTTGACCTAACTTCTTAAATCAAAGCTGTCTTGTGTTTCAGAATGTAGATGAACTCAAGGTAGAGAATGAGACTTTTTTTTGGACATGGCCAATGTCGGGATTTATTTTGCTTGACCATGCATATCTGTTATAAGGACTTTGCTTTCCTTTTCTTTTTTTTTCCCCATGGGAGAAGGAAGGAAGAGAAAATACATTTTTGCTCTCTCTCTGTCTATATTCCCTTTAGCGTGGAACCAAGGATGATATTTAGAAATTTATAGATTAATATGCTTGCAAAAATTTAAATATTTTCTGAAAATCAGAGAGAGAAAAAAAACTGCTTAAAGCTTACCAACAATAAAATGTTGTCAGATACATCTAATATGTACTATGATATAATAGACTTCTTAACAAAATGGTGTGCTTAAAATACCAGATACTAACATCCATGGCTTTTCTTATTCTTGTCTATTAACTTCATAATACAAATTGTACTTAAGTATATAAGTAATAAATAATTAACTCATTATATATCACCAATTCTGTTTCCATGATTATAAATATATATAATTATATTTCTGTATTTATATATACTTCAATATTTCAAAGTTCTTCAATTATGAAGGTATGGACATTCTTCCCATAAAGATTCTACGATCCCCTATAACTTAGTATTATTCAAGAGTTACCTGTATACATAGTCAGTCATTAGACTTCAGTCTGAATCATATCCTATTTCACAGAAAATTCCACAATTTGTACTCTTTTATCTACCATTGCTTTTGATAAGCAAAGGAAGCTCCAATTGAACCCATATACCTTGACCTCTCATTAATTTAATTACCTCAACTAGTTTATAAGTTATTTAGGATGAGTACGTCATAGGTAGGTGGATAGAGAGATAGAAAGAAAGGGGACATATAGATGCCAGGGGGAATAAGTAGATAATAATGATAACTAACATTTACTTGTACTGTAATCCATAATTCAAGATCTTGAATTTTCTATAACTAAAAACACTCCCTATTAAGAATATGAAAAAAAGTAGAGGGGCGGAGCCAAGATGGCGGAGTGAAAAGGTGACTTTCTGCCTCTCCTCCGATCTTCTCTCAAATCAACAATAAAATAAGCCTCTGAACTGATCTTCAAGTCAAGAAACTCAGAAATATTTGGAAACTGCTCTCTGGATAACTTCATATCAGGTTAGTCGGACTCGGACAGAGAGATAAATAGACGACTCCTGCGTAGGCCGGAAGTGAGGGTGGGACTCAGCTCAGCTCATCATGGCAGAAATTCCAAACTCCAAACCCCAAATTCCAAACACCTGGAGTTAATCTGAGGCATTCGGGACACTCTGCCCTGATTGGGGGCAGGTGTTCTGGCAGACTTGCCTTGTTTAAGGAGTAATTCGGACTTAGTCCTAGCCCCCACCGGCCCAGCACCTTAGTCAACTCCCCGAAGTGCCTCAGGGCAAAGCTTTTTGCAGCCGCCGTTTTTTTTTCCCTACCTTAAAGAAATATCCACGCTGTCTAAAAAATAAAAAAATGATGAAGAAGCAAAAGAGAGCTCTCACCATAGACAACTTTTATAAAGAAAAAGAAGAGATGATCACCCCAGATCCAGAGGTTCCTTTAGATAAAAATCCAGAGAAAATCAGCAAGGACCATCACTGGTCCCCTTTTCAAAAGGCCTTTCTGGAAGACAGCATAAAGAACCTCAAAAGAGAGCTGGAGGATAAATGAGAAAATAAACTGAAATCAGTGCAAGAAGGATATGATGCCCTGCAAAAGAGATATGAAAAAGACACCAATTTATTGAAAAATAAAATTAGTGAAGTGGAAAAAGAGTGCAATGAACAAATTGGCCAAACAATTACAGAACAAATTAAAAAAGGAGCTTAAAAAGGTAACTGAAGAAAACAACACTTTAAAAATAAGAATTGAACAAATGGAAATGAATGACTCAATAAGACTTCAAGAATCAGTCAAACAAAAACAAAAAAATGAAAAATTAGAAAAAAATATGAAATATCTCCTAGGAAAAACAACTGACTTGGAAAATAGATCTAGGAGAGACAATCTAAGGATTATTG
>JAJPUD010005541.1:18983-155899 GCA_023553655.1 Myrmecobius fasciatus | reverse complement strand
TCTGCGTCCTAGGCCCCCTCCTAGTCCCTAAATGTATCCTAGGCCTCCCCCCCAGCCCTGATCTGCGTCCTAGGCCCCCTCCTAGTCCCTAAATGTATGCTAGGCCTTCCCCCCCAGCCCTGATCTGTGCCCTAGGCCCCTTCCCAACCTTGACTTGTGTCCTAGGCCCCAGCCCAGCCCCAACTTCCTACGTTCTCTTCAGTCGTAGCCCTGGAAGGAGGAAGGAATCAGTGGGGAATGTTAGAGCGGGGTAGATGTTCCCCAGTAGCTAAAGCAGGAAACAGGCTAGTCTCCGATGAGGTGATTCGTCCCCCTGTGAGCTGTTAAGCAGAACTGGGATGAACCCCAGGTTATCACTTCCTCTGCTCCCTCCTCTAAGGCTGGAGGGCTGTTGGAGGAAAAGGCTCTGGTGACCCCCAGGGCCGTGCCGCCAGGGAGGAAAGGCCCACCACCCTCTGGTCCAGCCGCCTGAAGGGAGAGTGATTTGCCACCGTGTGTTCCAGGCCAGCCCCCTCCTCAGCAGAGAACTTAGGTCCTCAGCTGCCTTCAGCCCCCCATCCCAGACCTGCCCTCTCCCTTCCTGCTCCCCAGAGCCCTTCAGAGGGAATGAGGTGAGGGCACACACAGGGCCCCTTGTTACGTCTTCCCTTGATCAGCTTGACCCACCCTGAATGGCCTCTCCCAAAGGCCCTGATGACTTGGCCCTGGGGAAAGGGGGGGCTCCTGACCAGCCCCCCACGTTGCTTCCACTGATTCAGCCTCGGTTGTCGTCTCTGCGAATGGTTTCAGTATTTCTCCTGGATGAACTTGGCTACAGCTTCCTCCAGCACCTTGTCGGGATTCTGCAGTTCGATCTAGAGGGGAGTGGCGATGATGAGCCTGGGGTCACAGTGAGAACCCAGGACAGGTGAGGAGGGGGCTGACCCTAGTGCATCCCCGGGAGCTGAGCTTCCTCTCTGCCAAGCCAACATGTCTTGGGGAAGGCCGTGCCCTCTCACAAAAGGCCCTTGTTTCTCCCTTGGCGGCCTGGCCCGGATCTGGGCGTGTTCTGCCTTCCTCCCTGTGGGAGGCTGGGCAGCAAGAAAGGCAGGTGACTTCTGGCTTTGGCAGCCCCCCGTGCCAAGGGCTCGCCAGCTGAGTGGCCAGCTGAGCCCCAATAATGTCACCAGGGTCACAAATCTCTCTTTTTAGGCACAAATCAGTCCCTGATTTCCAGCGCTCTAGCCATTCCCCATGCTGCCTTTCCACCTGAAAAAGTCCCAGAATCATAGACCCCCGGGGGCTAGAAAAGGCCTCAGGGGCCCTCTAGAGCAGAATTTCTTAAAACTGTGGCTCACAACCCCACACCGGGGTCTCGTCACCACATGGGAGTTGCAATATTGTGATATATTAGCAGCAAATGTTTGATTTGTAGAACTGTTTCACATAGCTGTGTACATATATATACACCCACACACAAGACGTATATGTATGTATATATATCAATTTCTTGGGTGAACAGGGGTTGCAAGTGGAAAAAGTTTAAGCAGCCCTGCTCTAGACCAACATTTCAACTTGCACATCAGGAAATTGAGCCTCGTCCAGAGTCCCACAGACAATGAGGATTGGTCTGAATTTGAATCCGGACCCTCTGGGAGCCAGAACCAGTGCCCACTGCTCCCACTGTACCACACTGAGAGGTCACAGTGTAAATATTTCGAGTCCCTCTTTTTCATGACAGGTCTAGGATTTGAAGTCGGGGGTTTTGGGGGGAAGTTGTGTCCCGTATTTTGGGAGGGTCCTTACATACCTCTGAAGGGTTCTGGATGTTCAGGCAGAAAGAAAGGGGGTACCAGAGAGAGGGCTGCCTTAACCGGCCTCACAGCACAAGACCTTTCCCCCTTGTCGGCAATGACTGCTCTTGGAACAACTTGGCCACATTTGGCATAGCGGGCATGGGCTGGAAACGTTTCTTCCTTCATTTTTGAACTCCCACCCCTGAGAGAGTATACTTGGCACATTTTAAGGTGGGGGAGGCCCCGATTTGGGGCTTTTATCCCTTTGAAAAAACTCCCTCCTCCCTTCTACCACCTGCTCTGCCACACAATATCTGAGAGATTTGTCTGGGCAAGGTTAAGGGGACTCCTACAGGATTAGACTATCAGGATGTGCCTGAAGCGGGACTTGAACCCAGCTCCTAATATCCATATACCGTGCTCAATAAATTGGATTGATGCTTTTTGAAAAAGGGGGAAATCGAGGGTTCATGTGACCGACTGACCTGTGGAATGGGATACTTGGTGGGCTCAGGGGCTTTGTCGCGACCAAAGTCAATCATGGTCCCACATTTGGCCATATCATCTACCCAGAAGCCCTCAAAGAGTTGTCCATGGTCCACATAGAAGAAGCGGCCGTTCCCATTCTTCATCCCTTGCTGCCAAAAACCTTCATAGCGGTTTCCATTACCTGTGCAGGAGTAAAGAAGAGATGCAGAAAGACACAGAGACGGAGGACAGAGAGACAGAGATGAGAGACAGAGGACAGAGACAATGTCGGGGGCAAGACTAGGACCTTGGCCCTGAGCTTCCAGCCTTTCCAGAACAGATGAGGAACCCAGAGCATCTGAATAACAGAAATCAGTCAACCAATGGTTGAAGGTCAGCCCGGCCCTGTGCTAGGCCCCTGGGGCTCACATCAAGCCTAGATGAAGAGAAACAGCCTCCTTATGTACCATAAAGTAAGTGAATGTCATAGGAAGAAAATGCCAGTGAGTTCCAAGAAGGAAACCTTGGTCACTGGACGCAGGTGATGAGGGATGGGAGGAGGAAGTGCCAGGCGGAAGGGGAGCGTCCTGACGGACGATCTAAAGAACTGAGGCCTTCAACAAGCCACTTCCCTCTCCTTGGGCCCAAGGCTCTCAAGTGAAAATCAAGTGTTGGACTTTCTGTTGTAACGAGGACTAATTGAGCAAGCTGCAATATGGGAAGGGATCATGAGCAAAAATGAGAAATTCAGAGAAAACTCCAGAGGCAGAACAGAGCAAATCAGAGCCAGGAGGACAAATTACTGTCCAGAAATGCAACGGGGAGAAGCTAGAGCTCATTCATTTTCAGACTTTGGCAAGACGTCCATTGGTTTTGCTCCAATGTTCTTCTCTGTTACAAGAGGGAATGGGAAGGGATGGGGTTCATGGGAAATGAATATTAAATGGCATCAATAAAAATAATTTTTAAAATTGGTGTTGGAAAAAATAATAAAATAAAATTGGTGTTGGACCAGAGAAAATGCTGAACCTGAGAGTCAGAAGCAGCTCGAGTTTCATTAGTTGGGTGAATATGGGCAACTCTAGAGGTCTTGCTTTTCTCATCTGTAAAATGGGGGATGGATAATACATGTAATACCTCCTTATCCTGGGCTTGGACACCGAGCACTCTGCAGAACTTGAAAGCACTGGGTCAATGTCAGCTCTTAGGATCACAGAATTGGAGGTCTAGACAGGAATTTTTTTTTTTTTTTTTTTTTTTTGCTGAGGCAACTGGGGTTAAGTGACTTGCCCAGGGTCACACAGTCAGGAAGTGTTAAGTGTCTGAGGTCAGATTTGAACTCAGGTCCTCCTGACTTCAGGGCTGATGCTCAATCCACTGCACCACCTACCTGCCCCTAGACAGGAATTTTTAATTGTGGTTTTGTGTGTGTGTGTGTGTGTGTGTGTGTGTGTGTGTGTGTGTGTGTGTGTGATGGACCTCTCAGTCTTGTGAAGTTTATGGGTCCCTTCTCAGATTATTTTTAAGTGCATAAAATAAAGGCTTGTTACCAAGGAAACCAAATTACAGATTTTTTAATTCCCCACTACCCTCCCAGTTCAGAACTCTTGCTCTATAGCTAGAAAGGACCCAGTGGCCCATATTTAATTGAAATTCCTCATTTTACAGATGAGAAAACTGAGACCCAGAGTGGCTAAGTAGCTAACCTTAAGGCAGAAAGGATATTTTCAAAGAGCTATAGGTGTGATCTAAAAGGATGAAGAGTTTGGTTTGTTCTGTAACAAGAGCAAGGGTAAGCAGTGAATAGCAGGAGTGCTCTGTGGGTAGGCTCGAGAACCCAGGAGGAGGGAAGAAAGCCCTCCAGGACCTTGGCACTGTGGGGAGTGGAGGGGGAAGACGATTGCTGCTGGGGTGGACGGGCATGGAGAGGTTAGTCTGCATCTTTGGAGGGAATATTATTCACATGGAGGGCATCGTGTCTCCATTGGCACACTGGAGTACTCAGCCCCTTGCCATGCTAAATCCCATGTCTCCATGCCCCTTAAAGCTGACTTGCAGCTTGAAGGTTCTCTGTTGTGCCAGAGGGTGAGACCCATGTCTCTGTGTGACTTCTATGGGGCAGTCAGGCAGATGGGCAGCTTTCTGAGGGTGAGCCCCCTGGGAAGGGCAGAGCCCCCTGGGAAGAGCAGAGTCCCCCCGGGAAGGGCAGAACCTCCTGAAAAAGGCAGAGCTCCATGGGAAGGGCAGAGCCCCATGGGAAGGGCAGAGCCCCCCCGGGAAGGGCAGAGCCCCTCGGGAAGGGCAGAGTCCCCCAGGAACAACAGAGCCCCCCAGGAATGGCAGAGCCCCAGGGTGACTTACTTAGGTGGAGCATGCCCTCGCCTTCTCTCTGGCCCAGACTCCACTGGCCTTCATAGATGTCTCCGTTGGCATAGAACATTCGACCCCATCCACTTCGAAGGCCGTCCTTCCACTCTCCCTCATAGTATTCATTGGGCGCATAATACCAGACACCATAACCCTGCAGGAGGCAGAGGGGTCAACCTGCCTCAATACTCCATCAGTCAATCAGCAAATAAGAGTCCTCTAAAGTCCATGACCTCGTGAAAGGAAAATCACCCCATTCTAGAGGTGAGAAAACTAAGGCTAAGGAAACATGAAATGGCTTGCCCAGTGGGGCCACACAGGTAGCAAGGGCTGTTACTGAACGCCATTGCCACAAGACGGTCCTGTCTCGGGAGGCTGGACTCTCAGCCCAGCCGGGGCTTCATTTCCCAGGCCTGTTCCCAAGTCCAGCCAGGAAGCTAAGAGCTTGACCTTGGGCTCCCCACCCCCAATCCCTGCATTTCTTCCAGTCTCCCTCCCCTTCTTGACACCCCTAAGAGCATGGGAAGTTTTTAATCTGTGGGAAGTCCAGAGGTACCCAGGGCTCATAACAAAGGTCCCCAGCCTAGAAAATAAAGCCAGGAAATAAGCCAGGGTGTGGGTGCCCAGGCTAGGCCCATTTTGGGGGAGGAAAGGGAAGGAGAGATTTCCTTGCCCATCCCCAGAGTTCCAGCCCTAGCTTCGTGGTCTGTGTGCTTCCCAGTGTGCCCCTGGTTCCCACCTCCATATCTCTCCTTTCTCCTGCTTCCTGTCAAGGGTTTTGTTCCTGTTTTATTGAGGCACCCCTTATCACCCTCTCTCAGACTACTTTGATTCCTTTTCTTGGTCTCTGACCCCCTCTTCCTCCTCAAGTCTTGGGGTTCATTTTCCCTTAACCTTCCTAGAGAGACAGCATTTCTGGGGTTCCCCCCCAAAGCCCAGTCTGGCAGCTCTGAACCTCCTTGCCCCAGGATCCCCACTTCTCTTGCTGAGGAACAGCTCAGACTCACACATCTCTTGTCGTTTGCCCACCAGCCAGAGTAGACCTTCCTATATCTATTCTCAGAGTCAGGAAGGCTGAGGATCCCATAACCGTCTCTCTTCCCAAACTTCCAGTCTCCATGGTAAATAGCTCCACTTTTTTTCCATTTCTGGATTCCTTTTCCTGATGGGAAGAGACATCAGACATGGCTCAGATCACCTTGCTGGGAGGACAACTGTCTTCTTCTAGATTGGGGCTCTCAGTCCCCAGAAAGATTTTCCCATCTGAGCTCCCGTTGTGATTTTCTTACCCAGCACTTTTCTGAACCCCTTTCCCACTTCTGAGACAAACTTCAACAGCAACCTCCACTTACTTCCTGGGTCAGCATTCCCATTCCTTGTCATTGGGTTCTCCTGAGATGCCAAACTGCTTTATTCTCTTGGAGATAGTCTCTAGGGAAGAGTAACTAGGGACTCAGGATGTCTGAAGTTGGTCAGACCTAACCATGTCACTCCCATACTCACAGAACCCTCGACGGCTCCCTCATTATACATTATTCCTTCCCTCCTGTACCCAGCAGTCCAACCAAACCTTCACCCACTATATTCCATGTCTCCCATCTCCACCCATGACTTGGTACGGGATAGTCTCCATTCTTGGGATGCCCTCCTTCCTTATCCCTTTTCTCCTAGAACCCCCAGCTTGCTTTAGGATCCAATTCAAGCATCACCTCCTATAGGAAGTCCTTTATGATTCCTTCCTCACTTCCAGGCACTGCTAGTGAGTGCCCTCTCTCCCAAAACTACCTTGTAAGTTATAAGCTCATATTTATTTAATGCGTTAGGGTTTACAAAGCACTTTAAAAATAAATCATCATCGGGGGCAGCTAGGTGGCGCAGTGGTTAGAGCACCAGCCCTGAAGTCAGGAGGACCTGAGTTCAAATCTGGTCTCAGACACTTCCTAGCTGTGTGACCCTGGGCAAGTTACTTAACCCCAATTGCCTCAGCAAAAAGCAAAAAAATAAAAAAATAAAAAATAAATCATCACAACCATCTTGCCAGATAAAATTGTGAAATCTCCATTTCACAAATAAGGGTTCTCTTATCTCTATATTTTTTTGTATTTCCTCCTATTTTTTTATATTCCCTCCTATTTAATTAAGAAGATAAGTGAGTAGTCCAAGTGCACATGGCCAATTTGAATTCAGATCTTCCTCCAGGTCCAGCATCACCAATTGCCCCTTATTTTTTATATTAAATTCTTGGTTCACCTAAGTACATATCTCCCTTGAGAGAATGTCAGTTGAGGGCTTCATCAATGTTTTTGCATCCCTAGCATCTAGTATAATCTAGTATAAATGTTTGTTGATGGCTAGTTATGACTCGGTCCCTAAGTCACTGAATAGCCTAGAGTAAAGATCCTTAAATCTCATCCTCATCAGCTTGGGAAGAAGGAGTTGTTTTGAGGCAACATGCTTCTTTCTAGGCTCATTTATGGGACCATCAAGCTAGAGCTGGAGGGGATCTTGGAATTCTACCTGGTCCAACTCCCTCTTTCACAAGTGAGGAAGCTGAGGGCCAGGGAAGTGAAATATCTTACAAAGATCACACAGGTAATAAGCTTCCTCCTTTCCCTGCTGGAAATCCCTAGGAAGCATAAAAGTTAGATGACTGACTTGGTAAAGAATCAAAATTGGTAGATTGGGGGCCCATGCTCTAGTTGATATGTGTGTGTAAGGGACTTTGCCAAGGAGTATAAAATAAATGGACAGGCATTTATTAAACGTGTGCAAGGCACTGCTGGGGATACAAGACTACTCCCTTCCCTTGAAGAGCTTACGTTCGTTCAGCTGGGGGTAGACATAACATGTACATATAAGTCCCAGGTGGTATTTGGGATCAAGCACTGGTAGCTGGGAAGAGATCAGGAAAGGGAGGTGAGAAATGGTGTTTGGCTTGAGCTGAGGTTTGAAGGAAATCAGAGATGCTGAGAGGTAGAAGTGAGGGACTGAGGGAATTAGAAAGTGAAGAGGGATTCAAGTTCCTTCTCCTTGGCTCCAGAATGCAGAACTGGAGCAACCATTGGAGAGACATGTAGACATGCAGATGTAGCAGTGATAAAGCTGAGGAGTGGTTCAGGAGTCCCAGGGTCCTGGGTTCAGATCTGCCTCTGATCCTAGTAAAGTCACAATCTACCTGGACCTCAGTTTTCCCATTTGTAAAAAATGAGGTTGGATTCAAGTGTTTTTGGAGAGAACTTCCAGCTTTCCAGTTAAAACTAAAGGTCCGCCGAAGGATGGATATGTCTATTTGGTAAAGATGCTATGGAAAAGAATCTTAGCAGTGTCAGACTCCAGGGCCACTGAGATCCCTTCTGATTGTGTGACTCTCAGGATAAGTGGCGCTATATAGCATGGGTGGTGGTCAATAGTTAAAAAACTGAACAAATGAATTGGGAAGCCATCATGGGGATCATAGATTGAGATCTGGACAGGACCTCAATAACTATTCTAATCCAACACCCTCACGGGAAACTGATATCCAGAGAGATTAATCTAGCACTCTTTCCACTGTACCATCAAGGAAGGAGATCACTCTGAGTCCTCATATCTTTAGCACTTTATAAGTGGTCAGGAATTGGACTAGATGACTTGTCCTTTTGTAGATCTTTAGCATAGTGTCTGGCATACAGTAGGCACTTAATAAATGCTTATTGATTGATTGCTCTTTTCCCTATGTGAGACTTGTATTTCTTGTTAAATTAAAGATCCCTTTTTTTGGATGTCTGTCCTAGGAAGCTCATGCAGAGCTTTTATGAATAAGGTAGACTCAACCTGTTGTCCATACGTTGACCCAACAAGCTGACATATAATTGACTTTTATGTACCTTCCAGTGAGAGTATGCTGTCAGTGAGTCATCCACACTTTCCCCTGGTTTTTCTGGTACCCACTAGCATACTATCAAGTTAGGCAAGTTGACCTATGGCCTTGAGGTAATTTTTTCCCATACAAAGGGACCATGATAAAATCCAAGTTTGCCCAAAAATGTTCATAGAATTTAGCTCTGAAAGGAATTTTAGAAATAACCAAAGGATCGTAGGAATTGGAACTGGAAACGATCTTAGTCCTGAAGCCTAACATGATTAAATAATTTATCCAAGGACAAACAGGTAGCTCATGAGGTCAAAAATCAAAAGTCAGAGGTCAGACTTTCTGACTACTTGCCCCAAATATTCCTGTTTTCCCAAGCATGAAGAGCAAGGGCCTAATCTGTGAAGCCCAAACCACTTAGGTCCTCAGAGGGGCTCCTCTGCTCCTCTTTCCAAATTGTTTTTCTGGGGAAGAGAAGTCCATCCCCTCTCCCTTGATTCCTTTCTACCCAAAGGGACCGAGTAAGGAAATTTTAGTTTCTATAACTATCTAAGTGGGTCTTAATTTCTCTCATCAGAGGCATAGGAAGAGGGAATTTTTAGTACCATAGATCAAAAGGACTTTGGACACCATTCTAGCATGGTACTCCAGGAAAGGAGCTGGATTTATGGTCAGAGAATCTGGGTTCAAATTCTACCTTTTCCACTTCTTAACTGTGGGACCTCAGGTTGGTTAACTTGTTTTTTGTTTTGTTTTGTTTTTTGCTTTTTGCTGAGGCAATTGGGGTTAAGTGACTTGCCCAGGGTCACACAGCTAGGAAGTGTCTGAGACCAGATTTGAACTCAGGTCCTCCTGACTTCAGGGCTGGTGCTCTATCCACTGCGCCACCTAGCTGCCCCGTTAACTTGTTTTTGAGGCAATCTGGGTTTAATGACTTGCACAGGGTTCACACAGTTTAGTTAAATTCTCTAATCCTTCATTTCCTTACTGGAAAAATTAGGGACCTGGATCAGATAACCTAAGGTTGGGTTAATTAGATGACCTCAAAGGCCCCTTTTGATTCTGAAAGCCATGGATTCGAAGTTTGAGGGTTTTAAAGGTCAACTAATCCAAACTGTTCTTTGTACAGTGGAAACTGAGGAACTCTAAAGAAAGGCTGAGGCGCCTTATTTCTGGAACCACATCTGGGGGGAAAATGCCACTTACAAAGGAGGCAGTGAGGTACGGTGGAAACAATACTGCCTTTGGAGTCAGAAGACCTTTCCTCGGATACTCACTCTCACTATCCTTCTTGACCTTCTATAAATTAAAATGGGGAGGGTTCAACTACATGGCTTTCAGCTCTAGATCTAGGATTCCATGACTCCTTTGGGTCTCAGTTTCCTCTTCTGTAAAATAAGGGGGGGGTTTATCAACTAGATTGCCTCTGAAGCCCTTTTGAGCTCTAGATCTAGGATTCCATGACCCCTTTAGGTCTGTTTTTTCCTCTGTAAATGAAGGGGGGGGGTCAAGTAAATTGCCTCTGAAGCCCCTAGATCTAGGATTCCATGACCTCCTTGGACCTCGGTTTCCTCCTTTGTAAAATGAGTATATGGCCTTTCGGCAAAAGTCTCCTAACTCAAACCATTTTCATACTGAATTCCCCTCTCCTGACCCAACTTCACTCCAGGGAATGGGACAAGCAAATGGAATCTCTCATGTGCAGTTGTGCTGGGCAAGGCAATGTGTGTGCTTCAGTTTCCTTATTTGCAAAATGAGTGACTATATCCTATAAATTTAGAGGCGGGGCAGGGGAGGTAAGGGCATTAGGTGAGTTACTGTGTGCCAGGCTAAGATAAATATCAGTATACTCCTTATGACAACCCCGGGAAGTGGTTATTATCTGACTCTGCAGGCAAGGAGCTTGAGGCAGTCAGAGTTAAGTGAGTGACCAGGGCCGCACAGGTTTCTGACATTGAACTCAAGTCCTCCTGACTCCAGGGTCCATGTTCTAGCCACTGTGCAGCCTGCTAGCCTTCCTCTTAGCCATCAGAGTAGCAGGGTCTGAGACTGAAAGGGCCAGCACTTGGCCCAAGGGGAGAAGGGTTGTTCTCAGTCCCAATCTGGCTTTTCTGGGGGTCCCTCCAAGCTGACCCCCTGGTCCCACAAAATCCTCTGAGCCACCCTTACCATGTTTCTTGTTGTCTTTCCACTCCCCAACGTAGCAGTCGCCATTGACGGCATAGACTTCATGTCTCAGGCCGCTTTTCTGGGCCTTCCGATCCCATTCCATCCATAAGGGCTGGGTCGTCTTGGGAGTCTTCGTGATGGGCATCCTCCGAGCCTCGGTGGAGGACCTGGAAGAAGGAGCGGGAGCATTAGAGAAGGAAGGACCTTGTCAGACTCAGTGGGTGCTTGGGCTCAGGGCTCTGTGGGTCCGGGGACTTTTCCTAGATGCCAGTTTTGTCAGATAACTCCAAGGTGTCATTTCAAGATGTTTTCAGTCCCTGGGGGTGGTGCTGCCCGCTGGTACCTTCTGCTTAACTGACTTTGGGCTCACCCTGACCCCCCAATCCCTTCCTAGGGAGCAATGATGACACAATGGGCAAACCAGGGTGGGTGGGTCGTCGTCATGGCAGCAGAGCCTTGTGACTCGGGGCCTTATTTGGTGTCCCACAGCAAACCCTCAGACCCTGGGAGCCCCCAACAGAGACTGGAAGAGATTAGCTGTAGAGGAAGGGGACAGACAGGGAAGAAGAACTAAGTTAGAGGTGCACATGGTATGGGAGAGCAGGGCCAGAGATGTATTCTTTGAATTTCCCTTTTTTGCAGGTCACCTGGAGTCCCCGGCCAATCCCCAGAAGCTGCATAGAGATGGGGCGAGGGGGGATTTGGAAAGTCCCTGTATGTAACAGGATTAGCAGCAGGCACTCCCAGGAACCTGGGGACCATAGGTCTCTTTTAGGGGAGGGGTCTTGGGTGAAATGTTGCTCTGTCTGTAAACACAGGGGAGGATATATTGGGAACTATTGTTCCCAAGGAGAAGTCCAGATTGGGAGCAGGGACAGTAATGGAATCACCAAAGGATGTCAACAGTTGCAAGGATTCTCAATGGGAGAATGTCAGAGCTTGCAGGAACTGTAGGACATAGAACATCAGGACCCAAAGCACAAGAGCAGTCCCAGAAGGAAGCAGGGCAAAAGGCGTAAGAACTGGAAGGACTTTAGCAGGTAGAACAACAGGTCTTAGAACAGAGCATGGGGACAGCTAAATGGTGCAGTGGATAGAGCACTGGAGTCAGGAGGCCCTAACTCAGATGTTAGTACTTACTAGCTGTAGGAAATTGGGCAAATCACTTAACCCAAATTGCCTCTCCGAAAGAAACAAAAAAGGAAGGAAGGAAGGAAGGAAGGAAGGAAGGAAGGAAGGAAGGAAGAACAGAGCACATCAGTGATGAGAGAAACCTGAGAACCTTGATTAGCTAAGCTAGAAAACATAGATCATAGGATTTAAAAGCTGGAAGAAACCTTAGAGCAAACTCAGAAACTGATCCCAGCAGGCAAGATGTTGCCTTAAGAAACTACAGATTAATATTATCTCTTCTCTATTGCATTTTTATTTTGCTAAATATATCCATTTGCATTTGGCCTTGCCTATGGCTGATTGCAACTTCTTGGGAGTTTTGAAGCTAATATGATATTCAAGGTTGGGAGGGAAAATAGCAGAGCCAGGAGAGACCTTAGAACACAGAATTTTGAAGCTGGGAGGGATCTTAGAATCTGGCCCATTAGAATTGGGAGGCCTCTAATATAGAATGAGGGCCAAGTTTAGAACATTTCAGGGCCAAGAGGGCCCTTAGAACACTGAATGTCTAATGGGAAAGGCCTTAGAACATAGAATGTCACAGCTAGTTGGGCTTTCAGAACACAGAATGTCAGAGCTGGGAGGGATCTTTGAGACCATATAGTACAACTCCCTTACTTTATAGAACAGGAAACTGAAAGTTATAGAGAAAAAACTCATTTACTAGCTCTGTGACCTTGAACAAATGATTTAATCATAACTGCTTCCAAAAAAATTAAAAAAACAAAAAAAGGAAGAAAGGGAATGATATCTCTCCAAGGTCACACAAGAGGCAATGGTAAGTCAGACACTAGAACCCAGATTTTCTTACTCCTAGTCTAAAGTTTTTTCATCTTCTGCCCCTCTTCCTTCTCCACCTCCACAGGACACAGTAAGCATAATGTTGCCTCTACTACTGTCTTTGGGGGGAGATGAGGCAAGGCAATCTCTGGGTAGAGAGCAAGATTTCTGATTCAAGAGATTTCATGGATCTGTCATTTTTTTTTAATGGGGTTAATTGACTTTTTCAGGATCACTCAACTACTACTCATCAAGGATCTGAGGCTGAATTTGAACTCAGATCCTCCTTATTCTCTATTCTTTATCTCCTGTACCACTTATCCTTACCTGTCGCTTTCTGGAATTAAAATATATGTATATATTTTTAGGTTACATGTGTACATTCATTTTTAACTTATTTCCATAAAAGTCATGTTAGGAAAGAAAAATCAGAATAAAAGGAGAAAACTATGAGAAAGAAAAATAGAAAAAAAAGTGGAAATAGTATGCATCAATCTGTATTCAGTCTCTGAAGTTCTCTCTCCATGCAGATGGGATTTTCCATCCAAAGTTTATTAGAATTGCCTTGGGTCACTGAACCCCTGAGAAGAACCAAGTCTATCATAGTTGATCACCACACAGTCTTGTTGCTATGTATAATGTTTTCCTAGTTCTGCAGGCTTCATTCAATAGTCATGCATATAAATCTTTCCAGGCTTTTCTAAAATCAGCCCATTCATCATTTTTAATAGAACAAAAATATTTCATTACTTTCATATACCATCATTTATTCAGTCATTCCCCAACCCATGGGCATCCACTCAGTTTTGCCACCCCAAAAAAAGCTGCTACAAATATTTTTGCACATGTGGGTCCTTTCCTTTCTTTTATTGTTTCTTTGTGATATGGACTCAGGAGAAACACTGCTGAATCAAAGGGTATGCACAGTTTGATAGTCCTTGGGCATAATTCCAAATTATTCTCCAGAATGATTGGATCTGTTCACAACTCCACCAACAATGCATAAGTGTCCCAGTTTTCTCACACTGATTTTTTTTTTTAAAGATCTAGGATATTAAGAAATTTGATCGATTTCAGGATGTGGGAGAAGGGGCACCCTTTGAGGGTAGGATGAATAAAGCCTGGAAGCCAGACAGCTCAGATAAGCATAATCTCACAAACTTTTACTTGCTACCTCCTTTGAACATTGTATTTGTTATATTGTATATTTGTTATTGTGTTTATATAGTTACTAGTTTATATCTCCTCCCTATCTTGTTAAATTTTCAATTCTTTGAAAGCAGTGTTGTTTGTTTTTAATATATCTTTGTATCCACAGTGACTAGTCCAGAGGACCTGCACCTACAGAAGCTTGATCAATGTTATTTATATTCAATAGAATTAGTTGAGGGAAAGTATTACATAGGGAAAGTGAGAGTTTTCATCAAGGATACTTCTCAGTATGGAACTCTTTGGATCTTCATACAATAACATCGTTGCTATAAAAACAAAGCACTTTGAAAGATTTAAGAACTCTGATCCACAGAAAAGACCTCCCAGGCAGGATTCCCACCACTGGCCCTTCCTCCCCACCAGATAATGGACTCCTGGTACAGAATAGAACATACATTTTTGGTTCCTGGTCAGTGTAGGAATTTGTTTTGACTCTGCATATATTTTGGTTGCAAAAGTTTTGTTTGCCTTCTTGCTATTTAGTCAGGAAGAAAAAAATGCTTGATAATTAAAAATAAAACTTTTTAAAACAATTTTTTTAAGATCTTGGGGTTTTGAGGGTGCATCAGGAAATCCTCAGGACTTGGAGAAACAAAAGTGGAAATGAGGATTACTGAGTGATAAAAGCTGATAAGAGCAAAATGCAATATTTACTGTCTCTTTTGGTGCTAAAACCAGCTCAGAGAGTAATAAACATGTAGCTATTCCTATTTTACAGAAGACAAACTGGAATCAGAGAAGTGAAGGGATTTACCCCCAAGTCAACCACCTCTAAGTTCACAGTAGTATCCGAGTTTAGGATTTTCCGATTCCAAGTCTGTAGCTATCCACCTCTGAGAGTAACAAATATCCAGAAGTTTTATTCCTATTTTACAGAAGAAAAACTGGAATCAGAGATGTGAAGGGATTTACCCCCAAGTCAACCACCTCTAAATTCACAGTAGGATGCTGAGTTTAGGATTCCCTGATTCTAAGTCTATAGCTATCCAGCTCTGAAAGTAACAAACATGGAGCAGTATTATTCCCATTTTACAGAAGAAAAACTGGAATCAGAAATGTGAAGGGATTTGCCCCCAAGTCAACCGCCTCTAAGTTCACAGTAGGATCCTGAGTTTACCCGGATTCCAAGTCTATAGCTATCAATTGAAGTGTTAATGCACGTCTGACTACCCAGTAAAAAGAATTTGAGGGTAATTTAATTCGCTAAGTATTTATTAGGCACCTACTATGTGAAAGGAGTGGCTAGGTGCCACAGTGGATAGGATACTGAGCCTAGAGTCAGATTTCAAATCTGGCCTCAGACATTAACTAGCTGTGTGAGCTGGGCAAGACATTTCATTGTGTTTGCCTCAGTTTCCTCCTCTGTAAAATGAGCTGGAAAAGGAAAGGGCAAACCACTCCTGTATCTTTGTCAAGAAAAGTTCAAAGGGGTGATGGAGGCAGAAAGTCAGAAACGAATGAAAAACAACTGAGTAACAAATGCATTGTGTTAGGCTTTGGGGGTTGCAAAGGAGAAAGGAAGGTAGCCAATCTTGGAGGTTATATTCTTCTAGATAACGTCTGCACAGACGAATAAAAAACCAGCTTTGAGGACCAGAACACCAAGCAAGGAAAGCTTCCTTCCACAGGAGTGTCACCTAAGATGAATCTTGATAAAGAAAAAAAGAATTCTAAAAAGCTGGGGCGAGGAGGGATGTCGGACAGGCTGGATTAATTAGTCCCCAAGTACCAAATGGCAGGGGAAGTGAGTGGGAGCAGCCCATGGCCCCTATACCTGAGCAGTTTTTGTTAGTATTCTAGGACATACTCCGGGGCCATCTAGTCCCCAATCCCCCCTATTACAAAGTAGGAAAATCAGACTTAGGAAGGTTAATCGATTTATACGGTAATTAGAGACGCCAGGACTGGGACCCCGAAGCCCTAACCCCAAGGATCTCTGGGAAACTCCTGCCTAAGGAAGCATCCCTCCTTAGGGGTCGTATCCTCCAGCCTTCTTTCCCTGGGGAGCCCCACCCCTAAAGGCTCGATGGCAAAGTAAGAGGGCGAGAGACGGGGAAAGCAGGGGACACCTCACGGACCGCTCCACGAGGTGGTGGGGAGAATGGGGAATCAGAGGAGGGATGGGGTGCTCTAGCATCTCTCTGGCTTGCACAGCCTGGGTCCCTGCCCGTGCGCAAGCTATTCAAGTACGTCCCTCCATCACAGCTTTCTGGACACACGCACTCACCTCGAGGTGCCCTGGCTCCGCCCCTGACCCCCCAGGAACCAAGGAACCGTCCGTTCAGAGCCTTAGCCCAGCCTGCGCCTGTCCGCAAAGCAACTTGTGCACTCGAGCCCAGAACCCCGCCGGCGTCACCCTGGCAACGCTGGGACAACTCAAGAGCAGCCTCGAGTGCGCCTCCTGAGTCGACTTGGAGCAGAGCCCAGTGGTGGTTGAGATAATGGGGAGCTCTGGGGATCCCCAAGCTCAGGAAGCGAACCCTTCTCCCCTGCCTCTCCCTCTTTACTAAGGCAGAAATATTGGAGAGGGGAAAGATGGGGCAGGGGGTGGGGATGGGATCCGTAAAAAAAAAAAAAAGGCCTTATGTTTTCCCTGGAGACAATAGCTCAGCCTGGCTGGGTGCCCCGCAGGGTTGGCAGGGGTGAGAGAATGAGCTTTGGACTGTGAAGCAGGAAAAATGGTTACCAGGGAATCAAAGCTGAAAAATAGGTTTCAGGAGGCAGTCAGCAGGCATTTAATAATAATTTACAGAGTTCTCAAGTTGGCAAAGCACTTTACCCAAATGAAGGAGGCAGGCTGGTGCACTGGGAGGACTTTGGTTTAGGAGCCAGAGGCCCTGGCTCAGATTCTCTCTCTGCCACTTAAGCTGTAGGATCCAAGCAAATCACTGAATCTTATTGGGTCCCAATCTGTAAAACTCACTCCCAGCTCTACATCTATGAATCCTATAACTGGGTAATCTCTAAAGTTTAGCTACTAGCCTAGTATACCATTTGCACCTTACCCCAACTGTCGGGTCAATGATCACCATTTTACAAATGGGGAAACCAAGGTTCCGAAAGGTTATATAACCTGGGCATGGTCACACAGGTTAATCAGGGACAGAGACATGATTGGAACCCAGCTCTTGCTGCCTCCTTGCTTTTGGCTTTCAATTCATCAAGGTAAGGATTATATATTTGGCTGCTGACTAGAGAGAAACAAAATTTAGAGAATATTGAGTTCTTGCCTTCTTCCTGGTGCTCAATCTAACACAAATGCAGATCATTAAAATGCATAGAGAAATAGCATGGCATGATATATAGATCGCCGGATTTGCTGTTTGGAAGCCCTGTTCAAATCCTGCCTGTCACAATTACTAGTTGTGTGACTGTGGGTAAATGATTTAATGTCTCTGAGTCATTGGGTTTCTCATCTGTATTCTCTATCATATTTACCCGAAAGAATTTTGTGAGGCTCAAATTAGATATTGCACCTAAAGCACAGCTGCACCTGAGTATCAGTTAATGAGTATCTGTCTGCATTTGTATTTTCTCCATTTCCCAAATTCTAAGCAAGTTACCTAAACTTCTAAGGGCCTCTGTTTCTTCATCTTGAAAACTTTCATTGAAGTGAATTTGAAGAAGGAAGGAAAAATAAATAAATATATATATATATTCATTGGGTTTAGAAATTTTTTTCAATAGGGAAGTTGGAGGGGAAGGAAATAAGAAAAAGGGAGGCAGTCACGAGAGGGAATGCAGTGGTCAGAAGCAAAACAGACTTTTGAGGAGGACAGGGTAAAAAAAGAAGAATAAACAACAAAATAGGATGGAGAGAAATATATAGTAATCATAATTGTGAATGTGAATGGGAGGAACTCACCCATACAATAGAATATAATATGATAAAGATCACAGAATGAATTAGGAACCAAAATCCAATAATATGTCATCTATAAGAAACACACTTGAAACAGAAAGGTACACAAGAGTTAAAATAAGGCACTGGCGTGGAATCTATTGTTTTTTTGGCTGAGGTTTTAAAAAAAAAACAGGAGTAGCAATCATGATCTCAGGCAAGGCAAGAGTAAAAATAAACCTAATTTTAAAAGATAATCAGGGAAATTACATTTTCAAAAAGGTACCACAGAAAATTAAGCAATATCAAAACTTTTCAAAGCAAGTTTCGCTGATAAAAATATATAGGGAACTGAGTCAATTTGTAAAAATAAGAACCATCCCAAATGATGAATTGGGTAAAAGTACATGAATGGGGAGTTTTCAGAAGAAATAAAGTTATCTATAATCATATGAAAAAAAGTGCTCTAAACCACTGTTGATTCAAAAAAATGCAAATTAAAATAACTGTGAGGTACCACCTCACATCCATTAGATTGGCTAACATGACAGAAAAGGAAAAAGACAAATATTGGAAAGCATGTGGAAAAATAGGTGCATTATTGATGGAATTGTAAACTGATTCAACCAGTCTGGAGAACAATTAGGAACTATTGTGCATACTTTTTGATCCAGAAATACCATTGTTAAGTCTGTACCTCAAAGAGACTTTTTTAAAAAGGAAAAGGACCCACACATACAAAAATATTTATAACATTTCATTTTGTAGTGCAAAGAATTGGAAATCAAGGAATGCCCATCAGTTAGGGAATGACTGAATAAGTTGTATTATATGAGTTTGATGGAATTCTACTGTGCTCTAAGAAATGATGAGAGGAGTGGTTTCAGAAAAACCTGGAAAGACTTATTTGAATTGATGCATATGAAGTGATTAGGACCAGGAGAGCATTGTATACAGTAACAGCAATATTATAATATGATCATATATGAAAGAATTAGCTATTCTGATCAATAAAATGACCCAAAATAATTCCATAGGACTCATGTTGAAAAATGCTATTTACCTCTAGAGAGAAATCTAATGAACTCTGAATGCAAAGTAAAGTATAATTTGTTCATTTTATTTTCTTGCTTTTTTTTTGATAATGTGACTAATATGGAAATAAGTTTTGTATGGTTTCATATGTATAACTGATATATTTTTGCTTGTCTTCTCAATGGCTGGGGAAAAGATTAAAGGGAAGAAGAGAATTTGGAACTCAAAAAAATTTTTTTTTAAATTTTAAGCTTTAAACAATAATTTTAAAAATAAAATGGGAAACTTTGACAAGATGACCTCATTGGCTTCTTTCAGATTTAAATCTATGATAATATGATTTGAATTAAATTTATCTATTTATGCGTTGTACCTCCTTCTACTAAATTTTATTTGTATTTGTATCTCCATCAATGTTTTGTATATGATTGTGTACCATAGGTGTTTGATGAGTGCTTTCTGGATGAATGAATTGGTAGCCTATAAATCTAACTTCTATACAACTATCAAAGTGATATTCCTGAAGCTTAGGTCTGGCCATAACATTTCTTAGCTTAAAATCCTATAATAATTCCCTATTTCTTCTAAATTCAAGTCCAAAGTCCTTGTTTAGTATTTAAATCTCTTCACAGCCTAATACCAATTAACATCCTAGGCTTAAAGCACTTTATTATATATTCTTTCATACATAGTTTCAATCAAAATTGTTTCAGTCAAATTGACCTATTTGCATTCTATGTGTCCTCTGATAGAATGTTAGCCTCTTGAGGACCAGAGCTATTTCCTTTCAGTCTTTAAATCCAGAGAGCCTAGCCTAGTGTTCAGCACAAAGTAGACTTTTAACGAATCCTTGTGGATTATTTGACCTCCAAGCTTTTAATCAGTCAGTCCTTCCCCCTGATGTATACTGACCCTCTTATCTCAACCTTTTAGAATTTCTGACTTCCTTCAAAACTCAACCCAAGCTCCACCTCCTACAAAAAGCCTTTCCAGATCTTCTTACACCAGTTTCTAAAGTCTTCCTTCCTCAAAACTACTTGGTATTTATTTTGTATAATTAGATTCCCCTATGGGTTTAACCTGCTTTCACATTATGGTTATGATTCCAGACCCTTAATAAATCAGTTGACTATATAGGATTCTTCATGTAACTATGCAAACTATTAATCACAAGCCTCCACTCAATCAGCTAGTTAACTTAATGAGCTTTTTGTTGCTTGTTGCTCAGTCACTTCAATCATGTCTGACTTTATGATCCCATTTGAAATTTTCTTGGCAGAGATACTGAAGTGGTTTGCCATTTCTTTCTCCAGTTCATTTTACAGATGAGGAAACTGAGGCAAACAATTTGCTCAGATCATAGCTAGGAAACGTCTGAAGCCAGATTTGAATTTAGGAAGATTAATCTTCCTGACTCCAGGCCTATCACTCTATCCACTAAGACACCTAGCTTCCCTCATGAGCTTTATTTTTTTCCCTCAATAGTATTTTATTTTTCCAAATAAACATTCATTTTTGTAAGATTTTGTGTTCCATATTTTTCTCCCTCTCTCCCTTACTTCTCCCCTCCCCAAGATAGAAAGCAATGTGATATGGGTTAAATATGGACAATCCTTTTAAATTTATTTCCATATTTGTCATATTGTACAAGAAAAATCAGACCAAAAGGAGAAAAAATCATGAGAAGGAAAAAGCAAAAATAGGTGAAAATACTATGCTTCGATCCACATTCAGTCTCCATAATTCTTTCTCTGTACATGAATAGGACTTTCCATCCCAAGTCTACCGAAATGTCTTGAATCATCGAATTGCTGAGAAGAGCCAAGTCCCTCACTGTTGATCATCACATAATCTTGTTACTGTGTACAATGTTCTCCTGGTTCTGGTCATTTCACTCTGCTTCAGTTTATCTAAGTCTTTCCAGGCTTTTCTGAAATCCTGACTTAGCTTTATTTTTAACAAAGATATTTTAGTAAAGCGGTATAATAAGAACAGTTATTACAAAAAAAAAAAAGTCCCCCTCAAATCCTGGGATATATATTCGAAGAATTCCCTTGAACCTTGATGGAGACATGTTGCCCTCCTGGCTCTGGGAGCAAGAGCCAGAATTACACATCTTTCTGGAGTCCATGGTTGACATCCTTCTCTGAATATGTACTCCTAGAAGCTGCCTCCTTCTTCTCTGGACTAAGTTTTCATCTTCAGTATTTCATTCTCCTCTTGAATGGATACATTGTTTTCTACTGTCCTAGTCTCCCTGATGGCATGATCAGTGTGGGGATCGGGGAGTAAAAGAGGAAAGAGAAAGGTCTTCTCTCTCTTCCCCCAAAGGCAATTCCTCTCAGGGTCCTGGCTCTAACTTTCAGATTGTATCCTAGTGATGAAATCTCCACTGGGACCATCCAACCATTGGATTAAGCAATTGCTGAAATTCCTCCAGTTATTTAATACCCTCCAGGGGCCATGTTAGCTTGTTTGCTTAGCCAATGGTCATTTATTTCTTGACTCAAAGAAAGTGGTTTACACCTTGTAAAGAAATCACTGGGGAGAACCATTTTGAACATCAACATTTAAGACTATATTCTGTGATTACATTAGCTGAGCTGAGAGGACGATCACATTTCTTCTTCTTTACATATAGATTTAAAATGTACTTCTCTGTGTACTCATTGTCCACACTATTAAGGGTGGTTTTAAGATTTTTTTTTAAGTTTTTAAGATTCTTGAGGACAAAGATTCTCTCCTTCTTCTTCTCCCTTTCCCTCTCCCTCCCCCTCTCCTTCCCAATCATTTACTGGGAGTGATGGAAAGGGAATCATATTTCAGGCAAGGATCAAGGAAACAAGCCTCCTTTTATCAAGCAACTACTATGTGCTACGTGGTAGAATGGATAGAGCAATGGACTTGAATCAGGAAGACTCTAGTTCAAATGTGTAGTCAGATACTTGCTGTGTAACCCTCAGCAAGTCACCTTACCTGGTGTCTCAGTTTCCTCATCTGTAAAATAAGCTGGAGAAGGAAAAGGCAAACACTCCAGTATTTTTACCAAGAAACCCCACAGTTTCCCAAATGGGGTCACGAAGAGTTGGACACAACTGAAAAAACTGAACTACACACACACATATACTAAAGTGTGGGAAGGTAAAGACAATAACATCCAATCCAATCAGCATTATTAAAGTATATGCTGGACACTTCGAGATGCTGGAACACAGAAAGACTGATTAGATGCTGCCCTCAAGGAATTTCCATTTTCCTGAGGGAATCCAACATGGATGAAGATAATTATATGTTCAGGCAAAGGAGCTGGAAGGTAGTTCTAAGGTCATTTAGTCCAACCTCCTTCTCATTTTCCACATAATGAAATGAAAGCCTGGGGTGATTTGCCAAGATTATACAGAAAAATCCAGTGACAGAGCCAGGATCCTCCAACTCTAGATTCAGCATTCTTTCAATTTAGTCTCTTTTTTTCATTCTCCTTTAGAAGCTGAGGCTCACAGCATTGAACCAGTTAGGTGCTAAGTGGTTGGGACAAGACATAGATTCTGTACCTCCAAATTTCCCTCTCTCTCTCTCCCTCCCCCTCTCCTCCTCTTCCTCCTTCTTCCTTTCCCTCTCTTCCTCTCTCTCTCCCTTTCTCCTTTTTCTGCTTCTCTCTCTCTCCCTCCCTCCCCCCCTCTCTGTTTTTCTGTCTTTCTGTCATTTGGGTTTAGAATGTATCTGACCCAACAGGGAAGTAGGAAAGGAAGAGATTAAGAGAAAGGGGAGTGGTAATAAGAAGTAGGGTAGACTAAGGAAGACAGTGGTCAGAAAGAAAACAATGAGAAAGCAAGAAATATGATATCAATTATACATGTGAAATCATCCAAAACATATTTCCATATCAGCCATGTTGCAAGAAAAATAAAGTGAAAAAATTAAACTTTCATTGTGCTCAGATTTCATTTTCCATCATGAGTCCTTCAGAACTGTGCTAGGTCTCAACACAGTGCCTGGAACATGACTGACTAATCCTTTACTCCAATAAATCCAGTGGCTCTCTGTTACCTGCAAGACCCAATATAAAGTCCTTTGGCTGATCGAAGCCCTTCATATCCTTACCCTACTTCCACCTTTGTAGACTTCTGATGCTTTACTCCCTCATTTCCTTCCTCCCCCTTATTCTCCATGACACAGTGACACTGGTGTCCTAGCTATTTCTCTCCAGACAAGTCCAGCCAGAGTGAAGCTGCTTGCTTCTCTTCATGCTGGACACTCTACCTCTTATGCGTACCTTTGCAATCACTCTTCTCCTGCCTGAAATGTTCTCTTCCTCACATTTCCTATTTTATTGGCCCTTTTGGTGATATGGAAGTAAGGCAGGGGATATGAACAGTTAATATTTTGGGTGTCGTTTCAAATTGCCTTCCAGAATGGCAATTCCAATTCACAATGTACCAAACAGCACCTCAAGGAGCCAGTCTTCCCACGTCCCCTCCAACAATTGTCATTTTCGTTTTGGTCAACTTTGTCATTCTGATAAGTATAAGGGAGACCCTTGGAGTTGTTTTTACTTTCAGTTTTATCAATCCTGATTCCTTTTAGAATTAGCTCAAAAGACACCTTTTCTAGGAGTCCCTTCTAGTTCACTCTGTTTCCTTCTGAGGTTTCCTTCCATCGATTCTGTATCTTAAAGGTGGGGTTTATGTGGGTGTTCAAGCAGGACTAGCATCTCTAGTGTGAAGGCTTGCTGAGCCCTTTTTAAGGTTGCTTTCCATTTTTGGTGTCTACCTTGCACTCAGCTCTCACTCCAAGAAGCTGTAATTTGTGCAGTCTAGTAAATCAATGAAGTTGAGGGTAACCTGTGGGCCTCAAAGCCATTGATGAGTTGGAGGGATGTCTGTCCCAAGCATGTGAAGACTTCTCCAGGGGAATGAGTGGATGAGAACTATTTGTTCCAATAGCAATGAAAGCAGCTGAAGCAGGTGCTGGGGAGCGCTAAGAGGCTGTTCAGACAGGAAGACACCAAACTCATCCACTGCATCTGGGGCCATCACCAATAACCCTGGCTTTTGTCCTATCATTGGACCTCAGTGACTCTGGAAGAAAGAGTGAGGATGATGACTTTGTGAGTCTGACTCATTTAAATCCAATTCACAAACAAATCAAGAAATCACCTCATAATGTCATTGGTCCTCTTAAAAAAATAAATAAAATGGACAAACATCTTATTTGTTCCTATTTACTCTTTTTATGTTACCTCTTCCTTTAGAATGTAAGTTCCTTGGGAACAGGAACTGCTTTTTCTTTGTGTCCCTAACCTTTAGCATAGTTCCTGGTACAGAATAATTACTTAATAAATGATTACTGATTGACTGGTATTACCCACATTATAATAGAATCTGTTTCACAAGGTCATGGGGGGGGGGGTGTCCAATGAACCAAGGCATGTAAAATACTTTTGAATGAGATGGATTAGATGAAGAATTTCTCAATATTGAGAATGGGCCTGGGTCACATGATCCCTATACCCAGAGCGGGAAGCTGAGGTCTTGGGGCTCAGGTTTCAGAAAGTCACATGACCCCTATTCCCAGTCTTAGACCCTAGGTTGTAGGGAGTTAAGTGGTCTCAAGGTCAGGCCCTCAAGTCACACCCATGGGAAGTGACATGGCCCACAGGTAGCAGACAACATTGGTGACCATTGGTCAAGGAGGGTTACTTCCTTTTAGTCCATCCAATGAAAAGGCTCAGGTCTTTTGCTTTTAAACCTTGGTCAAGGAGGTAGGTTCCAGGAGCACATGGCTGGAGTTGAGATGGCTCCCAGCTGTGTGTTTGGGCCTCTCCCTGCAGGGATTAAGTAAATGCTTTCTCTTTGTACCTGAAGATGTCTTTGATTAGTTAATTTGGGAAAGGGGGTCTTTTACCCATCCCACACACTTTGAAAACTTTAAAGTTATATATGTTTGTTATCTTTACTATTTCTCTCAAATAAAATCTTGCTGAATAACTAGTCTGGTCCCTCCTTCAGTGAGAAGAGTCAAGATTCCAAATACTTCACTGAGTCTGGGGATTTCAGCCATCCTGTCTACCAGGCTCCCGTAAGATGCCAACATTGAGATGTTCATTGCACAAGAAAGACCAGTCATCATTCCTCCCTCTGTCTCTCTTCATTTTCTTTTCTCTTTCCCTCTCTTCTTTTCTCCCCATCCTATTTTCCCTCCTTCCTTTCTCTCCCTTCCCTCTTTCATTCCCTTCTTCCCTTCTCTTCTTCTTTCCTTCCCTCTCCTCTTTCATATTCTTCTTTTCTCCCTCTCTCCTCTTTCCTATTTCCCTTCCTCCTCCCTCTCCCTTTCTTCCCCTCCTCTTTTTCTCCTTTTCCTGACTCTTTCCTTTCCTTCTTCCTCTTTCATGTTTTTCTCTCCCTCCTTTTCTTCTCCCTCTCTCCTATTTCTATCCTTTCCTCTCTCTCTCCTCCTTTCTCTCCCCTTCCTCTGAATCTCTTTCTTCTCTCCTTTCCCCCTCTCTTAGGATGAACAGTGACTTAGATTGTAGTTGTGGTCATCAATAGTGCCCACCCAGGGACTTCACCCCAAAGTTTGGAGAAAGCTCTAAAGATTTTGTCAGGAAATCACAACTCCTGCATATCTACTCACTAAAGCCCCTGATCCCTGGGCCTCTTCCTGGCTCCATCTCTAGGAGATGCCCTAGCCAGGACTAGCTGGCTTAGTGAGTGGGTACCAGGGCCAGAGGAGGCTGGCAATGCCGGGGCCCAGGCAGATCTGGGGCAGGTGGCAGCCTTATCTGCAGGTTGACCAGACTCATTACAAATCTGTGGCCTTGTTCTCCTTGCAGGTCAAGGCACCTGATACATTATTCCAGGCTCAATCTGTGCTTAGTGTTGGGGGCCCCCTTGCCAGGGTGGCTGCTCAGGTGCCAGGTATATCAGATAATTTCCATCCATTGGCTGATTCCCACTTCTGCTGAAAGAGCTCCTTCTCACTCACTTGCCAGCTTTGAATGAATTGTCGCACTCATCCATCAAGACTAGGCTCAAATATCACAACTGTTCCAGTAAATTTAAGTCAGTCAATCTGCCTTTCCCTTTATGTAAACTTGAAAACCCCAAGATGCCGACATTTACCATTCCTTGGGGGAACAGGCTAGTACAAACATGGTGATTCCCATTTTACAGATGAGCAAACTGAGTGAGGGTCCAAAAAGTTACATGTTTTGTTCATGGACACGCAGTGAGTATCAGAGGCAAGACTGGAACCCAGAGCTGACTCTTCCCAGGATAGGGCAGAGGCTTCTGATAGAGGGGATGAACTATTTGGCTCTAGGTACATCACTCAGCTGCAGGTCACTTGGGTGTCAGAGAAGGTCACTGAAGCTTCTGTAGGTGCCTGGCACTCAGGAAACCCCACTTCTCTCTCTTTCTCTCTTATCTCTCTCCACACTCTTTCCTTCCCTCTCCCTCTTTCATCTCCCTCCTCCTCCTCTTGTTTTCTCCCTCCTATTTCCCTTCCTCCCCTTTCCTCCTTCTCTGTCTTTCTCTCTTCTTTCTGTTTTTTCTCTCATTTCTTTCTTCTCTGATTCTTTTTTCTTGGACAAGAAAAGAATTCTGTCTCCCTCATTCTCAGTTTTTTTTTTCTGTCTCTGTCTCTCTTCCTCATTTTCTTTGTCTCTCTTCTCTCTCTCCTTTTGTCTTTGTCTCTGTTTCTTCTCTCTGTCTCTCATTTTCTCTCTTTGTCTCTTTTTCTTTCTTCTGTCTCTCATTCTTTCTCCTTTTTCTCTCTTCTCTTTCCACCTGTCTCTCACTTTTTGTTTCTGTCTCTCATTCTTTCTTCTTTCTGATATTCTCTCCATTTGTCTCTTTCTCCTTTTTTCTATCTCTTTTTCTCTCTTCTCTCTCTTTTTGTTTCTGTCTCATTCTATCTTTTTTTCTTTTTTTTCATTGTCTTCATCATTCTCTCCATTTTTGTCTTTCTCCTTTTTTCTGTCTTTTTCTCTCTTCTCTCTCTCTCTGCCTGTCTCTGTTTCTGTGTCTCTCATTCTGTCTTTCTCTTTCTTCTCTCTTTTTCATTCTCTAAGTCATTCTCTCCATTTTTGTCTTTCTTTTTTCTATCTTTTTCTCTCTTTTCTCTCTCTCCGCCTGTCTCTCTCTTTGTTTCTGTGTCTCTCATTCTGTCTTTTTCTTCTCTCTCTTTTTTTCATTCTCTAAGTCATTTTCTCCATTTTTGTCTCTCTCCTTTTTTCTCTTTTCTCTCCTCTCTCTGTTTCTGTGTCTCTCATTCTGTCTTTCTCTTTCTTCTCTCTCTCTTTTTCATTCTCTAAGTCATTCTCTCCATTTTTGTCTTTCTCCTTTTTTCCATCTTTTTTCTTTCTTCTCTCTGCCTGTCTCTTTGTTTCTCTCATTCTCCTTTTTCTCTCTCTTTTTCATTCTCTCCGTTTTTGTCTTTCTCCTTTGTTCTATCTTTTTCTCTCTTCTCTCTCTCCGCCTGTCTCTCTCTTTTTGTTTCTGTGTCTCTCATTCTTTCTCTTTCTTCTCTCTCTTTTTCATTCTCTAAGTCATTTTCTTCATTTTTGTCTTTCTCCTTTTTTCTTTTTCTCTCTTCTCTCTCTCCACCTGTCTCTCTCTCTTTGTGTCTCTCATTCTGTCTTTCTCTTTCTTGTCTCTTTTTCATTCTGTCTCCGTCATTCTCACCATTTTTCTTTTTCTCTCCTCTCTTTGTCTCTTTGTCATTCTTTCCATCTTCCTCTTTCTCTTGTCTTTTCTCTCTTCTCTCTCTCTTTTTAAAGTTCCTCCTACTTCTAACAATACTTTGATTTTATCATTTCAAGCCATTAAAGTTACAAAGAAAAACTTTAAAAAGTTTGTCCCGTGAAATCTGAAGGAAACAGTTCTTGTCTCTTTAAAAGAGTAACAGGGAAGGGGATAAGACGCGGAAGGAGGGGAAAAGGGGGAGGTGCGTGGGGTAGAAAAGGGGAGGGGGAACACGTGACAGACGTAATGGACGCCGGGAACCAGGCGACTCGTCCCTCTTCAATTGAGCATGCGTGAAGGCATAAAAAGCAGTACCCGGGGAAGGATCCCTGCCCTTTCCTCTGCGCATGCGGGACTGTGAGAGCTAACAACAAGGCTTTCGCAGAGTGGGCGGAGACAGCTTCGGGAGCTCTTCCGTTCCACGCTCTACGGCGCGCTCCGAGATGACTCCGCCTTCCACTCCCTCCGCCCCCTCCTTGCACCTGCGCACAAATCCTCCCGGGCTAAGACTGGGCCTTCAAGGGCTTTCCAGGATCCCTTCTCCAAAAGCTTTAATAAAATAACATCTCTGGGAATTGAGCGTAGGGTTAGAAAGTGGAAACGACCCTCTCAAAGCTATACAGTCTAATAAGAGGCAAAAAAAGAATTTTCCTGAATAACGTGTTCCCCTCCCCCACAAAAAGCCCCAATAAATAGAAAAATACTCAGGAACGAAACTTTCCTCAAAAATAAAAACCCGATCCATTTCTCTCCCCGATGAAAATTTACATTCCCACCCATAGGCTTTTTTCTTTCTTTTTCTTTTCTTTCTAGGGACTCAGAAGACAAGTGGGGGGGAGGGGCTGAATGAGGGGGGAGCACACGTCGTTGTCCAGGGTCCTGGCTTTGCTTCTGGCCATCTGGCACGACTCTTCCTCATTGTGGGGGTCTCAAAGGGTGTGAGACAGAAGCAAGAGCTTGTATATTTGTGTTTAAAAAGCACTTGGGTAACTGCACTTCAATTCTTTGTTATCTAATATATCTCTTTAAAAATGTGATTCTGAGGAGTCCCCCTGGGCTTCACCAGCCTATCAGAGGGGTCCAAGAGCTAATAGGTTTTTTTTTTAATTTATTAAAATTTTTTTTCTGATTATACATGCACATTATTTTTTTTCAAAAACATTTCCTTATGAGAATGAGAGAAAAATAAAAACAAAAGAGAAAAACCACAAGAGGGAAAAAAAAGAAAAAAAAGTAAACATAGCCTGTGTTGATTTTCATTCAGGGTCCATAAATTCTCTCTTTGAATGCAGGTGGCGTTTTCTATACAAAGTTTATTGGGATTTTCTTGGATCACTGAACTGCTGAGAAGAACCAAGTTTTTCATAGTTGATTATCGCACAATCTTGCTGTTACTGTGTATAATGCATTCCTGGTTCCACTTGTTTCAAGAGCTAATGGATTTGATGTTCTTAAAGGTCCCTTTCAGCTCTATGTCCTGTAATCCCAAACTCTAGCCTGAAGGAGAGCTGCAAAGAACAAGGATTAATTAAATGCTTCCCTGTCCCAACACACACACACACACACACACACACACACACACACACACACACACACATTTGGCGTAGCTGAAAGCTTTCCTACACACAACTACCAAATTTATCTTTCTAAGGCACTGACTAAGGCCTGACCATGGTACTCCACAACTCAGAAAAATTCAAGGCAGCTTTCTGTAATTGAAACTTGCAGGGGTGGTGCTGACTCGAATTAGGAAAAAGAATTTCCTGACCCAGGCATTGACCCATTGCTTTTCTACTCTGTATCAAAATTAAGTATAATTCAAGGCATATGGGGATAGGGTCAAAGGGACAAACACCTCCCTATTGCTTCTAGGACTATTCAGATACTCTATGACTTTTAAGACCCTCCACAATCTAGTCCCACCCTAACTTCCCAGCTCTATTTCGGTCTAAGAACCCTGCTTGAATCAAACTGAACTCTGGGCTACTTCCTACTCTTATCCAGCCCTTTGATTTCAACTCTGAATTTTGCCTAGAATTTTGCTTTCCATCTGTAGATTCCCCTTTTTGAAATCCTTCTTCTTCAATGCCTCCTCCTTCATGAGACCTTCCATGATCCCTAAAGTTCTTCTTCTTCCTCTTTACATTTTTCTAGTGCTCTTTAGTTCTTCATCCCTATCACAATCTGCCTTGAATTATACTTATTTTGGTACAGAATACGATATCAATTAAGTCCTGGGCCTGTGATTTCATGGGTATAAATAACTCAAAGGTGAGGAAATCCCTTTTATTAATTAATTAAAGTCACAGAAGGTTGCCTAGAACACAGAGAGAGGTTAAGTAACTTAGCCAACATGTATCAGAGATAAGATTTGAACCTGGGCAACTCTTTGCCCAATATGTTAATGAGTGACATAGAGGCTACACATTCTGGTCTGATAGACATTTATAAATGATTGAAGATTGATTGGTCTATGTACATGTTATAATCCCCTTTCCAAATGGTAATGTTAAATCCTTAAAGGAAGAAACTGTGTTTTTTTCTCGTGAGGACCAAATGAAATAATATTAGTAAAATATTAAGCACAATAATAATAATCACTTTGATCAGGTAATCAATCAATCAATATTTATTAAATATCTATTATGTGCCAGACACTGTTCTCAATGCTGGAGAAACAAAGAGGCAAAAGACAGTGCCTATCCTCAAGGAGCTTTCAGTCTAATGAAAGAAACAACATGTTGACAAATGTATACAAAGTAAGCTACAGATCAGATAAATAGGAAATAATTAAAATGGGGGAAGAACCAGAATTAAGAGGGATTGGGGAAGACTTCCTTGATTTCCTTCCTACCCTCTCATTTGTATCCCTAGAGCTTAGCACAGGTTTACAGTAGCTATCTGCTAAATCAAACCATAGTCGGTCCTCAATTAATTTATAATCCATTTAGAAGAGACAAGAAATAAATAACCCAAACAGCAAGAGAGCACATATAATAATCAGAGTGTGTGGTACAATCAATACTATAGGAAAGGTGGAGAAAGGAAATGTGTTCAGTATATATTTCAATATTCATATATTCAACAAATATTCAGTATTCAGAGTTATGCAATTGAAACCAGGAAAAAGTGAGTTTGAATCTAATCTCTCACATTTATTGATGGTATGACTAGGAGTAATTTAACCCATCTGGGTCCTAGTTCCTTTATCTGTAAAATGGGAGTGATTATACCTGGGCTGCTGCTACATAAGGCCCAAATGACCAGTTGTTATAATTATTTTACTTAATTATATTCTATTCAGTTCAGCCATCATTTATTTAAGGACTAGCACAAGGCACACCCTAGGTATTAGGGATACAAAGAGAAAGAAGAAAATAGTCTCTGTCCTCAAGGAGCTTCCATTCTACTAGGGGAATGCATTTAAACCAACCTCTTCTTTCCCTCCTCTCCCCGAAAGTAAATGCAAAGCTATTAAAATAGCCAGTGGCTCCACAGAGCATCTATTCTCTTCTCGAGGACAAAGTTGTGAACTGTGTTGCAAGTTTAGCCCTTACTAGAAATTGCCTCTTGGAAAGTTCCTTTAGACTCTATCTTTTAAATCCTGATTTCAGTCAGGAAGTATACTTTAAGCCACAATTTGAGTGGACTACATGAAGATGGAAAGGCCAAAGAATCTCAATGGGAATGGAGCCCAAGTTAGATTTTGGAGGTTTGCCCAGAGTTTGAACTTTGTATGAGGGGAAAAAAGCCAAATGGTGATCAAGTTATGAAATTTTGATTGTGAACAATTTTATATTTTAAACCCTAAATGGAGCTGAGAAAACACTATGAGGCAAAGTTCCAGAATTGCTCCTGGTTATAGATGCCAACCTATCTTCTCAATGGAACATAACCAACTCTGAAGAATTGAGAATGAATATTGTACAAAGGGCAGCAGAGAGGTGGCTATGTATGGTGGCTATGAGTTGACTCCAATATATAACTCATGAGGAGGCATATAGAATAGTAATTGATAAGAAAAAAAGATGGGCTGGTTCTGTGACAAGGGAGAGGAATGACAGGTAAGTGGTAAGAATGTTTTACTGACATTCTCCCAACATCAGGAGAAAGTGACAGTGTTTCATTAGGTTTAGTGAACTCCCTGTGGCAAACCTATGGGAGGACACGGGCAAAAATCAATCACAAAGGGGAGGCAGATATGAATAAATTGCAATCTGTATTGTTGGAGAGAACATCCAAATTGATGAGATCTCAGATTCTTTTGGGAATTTTTTTTCCTAAGGCAATTGGGGTTAAGTAACTTGCCCAGGGTCGCACAGCTAGGACATATTAAGTGTCTGAGATCAGATTTGAACTCAGGTCCTCCTGACTTCAGGGCTGGTGCTCTATCCACTGCACCACCTAGCTGCCCCTCTTTTGGGAATTTAACTGGATGTACATTAGATAGATGGATAGGTATGATGATGACTGAAAAACTGAGAGACAAAGTTTCTGAGTAATTAATAATCAATTTGTTAATTAGGCTGGCTAGTAATCAATAGAAGTGATAGAGCTTTCTCTAGGTAACCAAAGGCAAAAAACATGGAAAGCCCCCAAATCTTAAGTACTTTTTTTGAAAGGGAATGCCCCTTAACAAATGACAATCAATTCCCATGGATGGGTATTAAATGAGGAGGTGGGCTAAAAGTCTACTGCTCTTTCTGCTGAGAACTTGACTTGATTTTGAGACTCAGCTGCCTTCAGCTGTCTCCATCTGGATCACTCTATTTTTCTCCTTCATGAGCTGGATCACCCTAACTCTAAAGGAAGGATACAAGGACAAGAGCTCTTTTCCTCCGGATAAGAATTCGACCATTATGGATTCTGTTTACACTCTAAACTTGGTTGGAATCTATCCTAAAATCAAAGAGCATGTTTCCTGAGGGTTAGGGGTAATCTCAATCAGTAATGTTTTTCAGAGCCTAACCTTCTATGGGAACTGGGTCTCAATAACAAAACAGAAAGAAAACCTGGACCTCAATTTAACTATTGATTTTAATATAATAATAAAATAATATTTTATATTTATGCATATATTTATATACACATACATATATACATAGCCTTCCATTAACTGGCAAACATTTATTAAATGCCTACTATGTTCTGGGTATCCTTATTGGGAAGATACAAAGACAAAACTGGAATAGTTTCTGCCCTCTAGGAGCTTACATTCTGTCAGGAAGACAACATGAATACATATGACTAATTATACACTATGTAATATTTTATAATAATATTATTCCTAATAATTTATCAGGAAGAGATTTTAGCAGCTAGGAGGATCAGGCAAAGTTTCATTCCTGTAGGAAGTGATATTTATATTTAATTTTGAAAAAAAACAATGGTTCTATGAGTTGAAGTGGAAGGAACAGGGAAAGAAACAAGTATTTATAAGCATCTACTATATGCTAGGACTGTGCTAAGGGTTTTACTTTATAAATATCTCTTTGGATCTATAACACAACCTGGGAAGTAGGTACTGTGATTATTCTAATTTTACAGATGAGGAAACTGAAGCAAACAGAGTGAAGTGACCTGCCTAAGGTCACACAGTTAGAAAATGTCTAAGATCAGATTTGAACTCATGAAGATGACTCTATAGACTACATGCTTTATGAACTATGACACCACCTAGTGGCCCCTCCTTGAGTCCTAAAAATACTAATAGTAAATTCTATCTTCCACAGTCAAAGAAACACAAAAGGGAGATGATGGCCAAAGTCCATGAAAAGATCATAAGATCTTTTTGATGTAGGAGAGATTTTAGTGGCCATTTAGCCCAATCCCTTCATACACAGATAGAATACTGGGAGCAGAAGTAGACACTACCTCCAGAGGAAGCAGCAAGGGATAAGTGGAGGCAAGTAAAGTGCCCTCTCTATGCTTTCTTGGTAGTCAGAAGATCTGAGTTTAAATCTCTGCCAGCTTAGTGTGATCGTCTATAAAATGAAAGTAAGATTAGCAAATTTCCTTCCAGCTCTAAATATTATAATACCTAAATCAGAAAAAAATAAACAAAAAAAAGTTCTTCTAGGGCTTTTTTTTTAGTAGTTTAGCAATAATTTTTTTAAGTTTCATTACAATTTTTTTGAGTTCCAAATTTTTTCTTTCTCTTCCTTCCTCCACCCATTGTGAAAACAAGAAATGTAATATCAATTATACATGAGAAATCATGCAAAACATTTCCATGTTAGTTGTTTTCCAAAAGCCCAAGAAAAGTAAAGTGAAAAAATTATGCTTCAACTTGCACTTAGAATCCATCAATTCTCTCTCTGGAAGTGGATAGCAATTTTCAGTATAAGTTCTTCATAATTGTCATGGCTTGGATAATTGTATTACTCAGAATGGCGACATCGATCATCATACAATATTGCTGTTACTATGTACAATGATCTCTTGATTCTGCTTACTTCACTTCACATCAGTTTATGTCCTCAGGTTTTTCCTGAAACTATCCTGTTCATCACTTCTTATAGCACAATAGTATTCCATCACAATCATGTATCACAATTTGCCCAGCCATTCCACAGTTGAATAGTATCTCTTCAGTTTCTTTGCTTCCACAAAAAGAAAGAGCTGCTAAAATATTTTTGTATATATAGGTTCTTTTCTTTTTTTCTTTGATCTCTTTGGGATATAGATCTAATAGTTGTATTTCTGAATCAAAGGGTATGTACAGTTTTATAGTCCTTTGGGCATAGTTCAAATTGTTTTCCAGAATGATTGGATCAGTTCACAACTCCACCAACAATGCAATAGTATCTTGGGCACATTCTTACTAAGGTGTGATGGACCTATCAGTTAGGAATAAAAAGCAAAAGTTTCTGAGCTTCTCAACACACACACACAAACAGAGTATTAATTTGGGATATGGATATTCGATTTGGGGTTATTGATGCAGTCAAGGGGTTTGGATTAATCCAGGGTGCAATAGCAAAATCAGCCACCAGGTGACTTTTGATTCAAATGGTTCCATTATGGCTCTAGCCACCTCTACCACCTCACTCTTCCACTGAATCTCTAGTACTTGCCCTGGAGTCTCATGATTGCTGAACACTCTTATCTACTTGGCTCTCTAAATCCAAATATGCCATCTTCATGATGCCTCCACTATTCATTCTTCCTGCCTAGACAACTTTCCATCTCTTCCTCTGGGAAAAGGAATCAAATCCATTGCTTCTGGAAAGGGTTCATCATTTGGTTTTTCCATGGCTCCATTCCTCATACCAGTGACTTTACCCTTCACTAGCCACCACTGCTCTATGTGTGTTGTCTCCCCATTGGAATGTAAATTTCTTGAGGTCCTCCTTTTATATTTGTATCCCCCTTACTTAGTGCCTTGCACAATGAGTACTCAATAAATGCTCATTCATTCATCCATTATACCTGTAAGAGTGAAGCCATTTTTAAGCAATCTGGAATACTGATAAGGCAAAATAGAGGGAGCCAAAAACTGAACCAAACTACACTGCAAAAATTGTTCAGTTTTCAATAGCATCCGACTCTCTGTGACCCCATTTGAATGTTCTATACACTGTACCTCCTAGCTGCCTTTTCACAACAGAATAAGCCTATGCTATTTTTTTTTCATGGTCCCTTACCTTGAGGGAAAAGGGAACTTTTCCCCCTTTTTTATGGATATTAGATCTATAAGATTGTGATGAAATATTAAAATATGGATATTACCATAATTCAATTATATCTTTATGCTAATGATTCTCAGATCTTTTTATCCTGTCCTAACTTCCAGATGTGCATTTCTAACTCCCTATTAGACATCTCAAAATGTATGCCCAGAGATGTCTTAAACTCAACATGGTCAGAATCAAACACATTATCTTTCTTCCCAAACCCTCCCTTCTTCTGAACTTTCTTATTGTTGAGAGCACTATCATTCTCCCAGTCACCCAAGCTTGCAATCTAAGTGTCACCCTCAATACCTCATTCTGCCAATTTTCCTTCATAATATTTCACCATATGCCCCCTTCTCTCCTCCGACACTAGCACCACTGACTTGCCTTGCCTTATGACCTTATTTATGCCTAGATTATTGCAATGGCCTGCCACGAGTCTCTCCCTATTCCAGTTCATACTCTACTCAACTGTCAAATTATTCTTTCTAATGTACAAATATGATCGTTTCATAGGCTTATTTGATAAAATCCAGTGGCTTCCTATTACCTCCAGACTCAGATATAAAGTCCTTTGTTTGGCATTCAAGGCCCTTTACAACCTGCCCCTGTCCTACCTTTTCAATTTTCTCACACCTTACTCCCTTCTACATATGCTGCAATCTACCTCCCAATACCAGTATTTTAAAAATGATTTTATTTTTATTATTATCTTTTAGGTTATACATGTATATTCTTTTTTAAAAACATATTTCTACATGAGTCATATGTAGTCATAACATAAATAAATTAGGAGAATAAGTGAAAATTTACCTATCAGATCTTTTAAGAGGAATTTATGACCAAAGAAGAACTAGAGAACATTATGAAAGGCAAAATGGACAACTTTGATTACATTAAATTAAAAAGTTTTTACATAAACAAAACCAACAGGAACAAGATTAAAAGGGAAGTACAAAGCTGGGGAAAAAAATCTTTACAGCCAGTATTTCTGATAAAGATCTCATTTCTAAAATATATAAAGAACTGTATCAAATTTATAAGAATACAAGTCATTCTATAATTGATAAATGGTCAAAAATATAAACAGATAATTTTCAGATGATGAAATTAAAGCTATCTGTAGTTATATTTAAAAAGTGCTTTAACTATTGATTAGAGAAATGCAAATTAAAACAACTCTGAGGTACCACCTCACACCTCTCAGACTGGCTAAGATGACAGGAAAAGATAATGATAAATGTTAGAAGAGATGAGGGAAAATTTGGTCACTAATACATTGTTGGTAGAGTTGTAAGATGATCCAACCATTCTTAAGAGCACTTTGGAACTATTCCCAAAGGGTTATAAAACTGTGCATACCCTTTGACTTAGCAGGTTTGTATACTAGGTCTGTATCCCAAGGAAATCATAAAGGAGGGAAAAGGACCCATACGTACAAAAAGCTTTGTAATAGTTCTTTTTGTGGTAACAAAGAAAATGAATAGATGCCCATCAATTGGGGAAATGGATGAACAAGTTGTGGTATATGAAGGTAATGGAATATTATCGTTCCATAAAAAATGATAAATAAATATCTCTTCAGGAGTAGCCTGGTAAGTTACTCTTGTTGTATAAGAGTTGGAGTATTCAGTTTGGAGTCAGAAAGATCAGAGTGAAAATCCTGCCTCCAATATATGTTAGGTAATCATAGCCTCTCTCAATTCTTAAATTAAATTAATTTTTTAATGAACAAAAACTAACTTTCTTACTTTCTCACTCCCCCATTAAAAGGAAAGGGGAAAATTCCTTGTAGCAAGTCTGAATAGTCAAGCAAAACAAATCCATGAGCTATTTTTGGATATCTGAATGTGATTATAAGTCTTCCCCTCTCTGTAAGAAGGTGGGGAGCATCTTTCATTATTGGTCGTTATACATGATTAGTCATTATGTTGCTTAGAGTTTCTAAGTCTTTCATAGTTATTTATCTTTACAATATTGTTGTTGTTGTATAAATTGTTCTAGTTCTGTTCACTTTACTTTTCATGAGTTCATACTAATCTCCCAGGGTTTTTCTGAAACTGTCCTCTACAATTTTTCTTGTAGTGCAGTAATATTCTATTCCATTCATATGCCAGAAGTTATTCTGACATTCCCCAATTGAGAGGCTGTTAGTTTTCAGTTCTTTGCCTCTACAAAAAGCTGCTACAAATATTTCCTACTTTCTTTAATCTCTTTAGTATATAGGTTTAGTAAGGGGTCAAAGGGATTCATACAGGTAGGGACTTTTTTCAACCTTAGTTTCTTTATCTGCAAAAAAGAGGGATTATATCCAATAGTTTCTAAGATTCCTTTCAGCTGTAAAAATATGATCTTAGGTCTGTTTTAGAGAATGTTGATGTGAGCCAAGCATGGAGATAAGAAATGGAGAGTAATCCAGTTGTCTGGAAGGTAGAATGTTTAAAAAATAGTAGGAAAAGTAGCCAAATAATAGAAGACTTGTAATAAACAACTTAGAAGTTTATATTTTAGTAGGCCATGGGAAGTCATATAAGGTTTTTGAGCAGAGGAGTAGCATCATTAGAGTTGTGTATTAGGAAGATTACTAGTAGTGTGAAAGATGGATTAGAGAGAGGGAAGAAACTGGAGGCAGAAAATCAATGAAGAAATGATTATAGTGGTCTAACAAAAAAAATTAAGGGTGTGACTAGGGCAGTTATTGTGAGTGTCAAGTGAGTTGGAAGAGGGACTTGTATTTGAGATATTATGGAAGTAGGTAGGATATATAGTGAATAGAATAATGGACTTGAAGTCAGGAATATCTGAGTTCAGATTCTTCCTTACTAGTTGTTTGACTCTGGGCAAATTTTGCAACTGCTTTCACCCTTTCACTCTTCTATAAAATGTACATATTTGGGATAACAATCAATTATTAAATATTTATCAAGTACCTAGTATGTATGAGCCCTGTGCTAAGTGCTAGGGATAAAAAAAAGAGGCAAAAGACAGCTTCTACCCTTAAGAAGTTTACAATTTAATGGGGGTAACAATACAATTTTGTTACAAATAAATTTTAGCATTTTATAAAAATTTTGAGTTCTAAATTCTTTCCCTCCCACCCAACCTTTCTCACACCTATTGAGAACACAAGCAATATTATATCAATTGCACATGTAAAATCATGTAAAACATATTTCCACATTAGCCACATTGCAGCAAAAAAAGCAAAAAAAAAACAAAAAAGAAGAAGAGAGTGAGGAAATTATATTTAACTTTGAACTCAGAGTTCATTAGTTCTCCCTTTGGAGGTAGATATTTTTCCATCATGAGTCCTATGGAATTGTCTTGGATCATTGTATTGATCAGAATAACCAAATCTTTTTCATAGTAGATAATCATTATAACATTATTGTTATTGTTCTCACTTTGCTTCACATTAGTTTATATAGTTCTTGCCATGTTTTTCTGACTCCATTCTCCTTGAAATTTCTTTTTTTATTTAGTTTTTTAATTTTTCCCAGTTACCTGTAAAAACAATTTTAAACTTTGATTTTTTAAAACTTTGAGTTCCAGATCTTCTTCCTTCCTCCCTTCCCACCCCTCCCCACTCCCTGTTGAGAAAGCAAGCAACCTGATACAGGTTATGCATGTGCAATCATGAAAAAACATTTCCATAATGGTCTCATTGTGAAAGAAAACAAGAAAGTAAAAAAAAAGTATGCTTTATTCTGTATTTAGACATCATCAGTTCTTTGTGTAGGGATGGATAAGATTTTCATTCTAAGTCCTTCAAAATTGTCTTGGATCATTGTATTGCTGAGAATAGCTAAGTCATTCACAACTGATCATCTTAAAATATTGTTGAAACAAATAAGAACAAAACAAATTTTATGCAGAATAAATAGTAAATAACTAACAGAGGGAAGGCACTGGAATTGAGAGGCTGGGGAAAGCTTCTTTTAGAAGATGAGATTTTAGTTAGGACTTAAAGAAAGGGAGGTCAGGAGTTAGAGCAGAGTATAAAGGGAATTCTAGGCATGAGAACAGTCAGAGAAAATGCCAGAGCTGAGCAATGGAGTGTCTTGCTCATGGAACAGCCAGGAAGGAGGCAAGTGTTATGGATGGAAGTGAAAATTTAGGTGTAATAAGACTAGAAAGGTTGTATATCAAATTGCTTGCTGTCTTTGGGTTGGGGGAGGTAAGAGAGGGAAGAAGAAAAATTTCATACAAAAAGTCTTACAAATACTTTACATGTATTTGGAAAAATAAAATATTATTGGGGGAAAAAAAGACTGGAAAGATTAGAAGGGCAAGTCTGTGAAGAGCTTTGAATACCAAACAGATCACTTCTCTTTTAGGATTTTGTAAGTATATTATAAATAAATTTATAGAAGCACAAAATATATGTAAAAATGTACTTTAAATGCTCCATAAATGACTTCTTTTAAAAAAATTACACAATCTCTAAAAATTAGCATTTCAATTTTTATGCTTTATAAATTTAAGTGACCTGGAGATGAATGAAGTCCTATTATCTCACCTTAGTAAAGGCTCCCATGGGTTTAGATAGTATGAGTCCTGCCATTCTCTGATTCTTCGAAGTTTTCCAAAAGGAGAGAAACAAACTAGAGATCGGTCAGTTTTCACAGAATTTCATTCAGCGCATTTTCTGTCTTCACACCCACAATGCTTTTCTGATTTATGAGAAATGATTTTTCCAAACAGCCAAAAGGTCAAAGTACATTAGATGATTATTCTAAACCATTGTGTTAGTAATTCCTGAATTTAACTGCTTCCCGAACAGTTTGTATAAATCTGGCAGCTCCTCCATATTTAACTCCAGAAAGCGCATTCTGGTCTTCACCAATAGCCTGAAGAATGGGCAAGTAGATAGGGAACACCATGAAAAATCTGTCCTGCTTTCTCTCTCTAATAATTTCACCTACTAAGCAGATCCTCTTAACCTTGTGGATTCTCCAAGGCAGAGAACTTTGTGGTGAGTGAGCCCTTCTCACTTCCATTCTATTTCTACTTTCTTTAGTGCAGAAGAGTCAAAAGACATCTTATAGCCCCACTGGAATGAGACCAAAGCAGGTTAAAATGTAATGGAAAATATTTAATGCCATAAATAAAAATACAATTAAATATATTTAACATTACATTTTAGAACTAAGTCAACAGGTGGTCTTTAGGGATATTTATGTATGAATTTGTGGCCCTGTTTCTATTTGAATTGGATAACAATTTAATAGGGACAACTAGGTGGTGCAGTAGGCAGAGCATCAGGAAGATCTGAGTTCATATTCGATCTCAGACACTTGAGGTCAATAGGGATTGTTGTGTATGGATTAATGGTCCCATTTCTATTTGAGTTCAAGAACTGTTATAGAGGCAGCTAGGTGGCCCAGTAGCTAGAGCCCCATGAATTTTACCTTAGATACTTAGCTTTGTGACACTGGGCAAGTCACTTTATCCCTATTTATCTCAGTTTCTTCATCTGTAAAATGGGTTGAAGAAGGAAATAGCAAAATAATCTAGTATCCTTCCCAAAAAAACCCCAAAAGGCCAAGGGGTGGTGTAGAATTAGACCTGACTAAACAAACATCACCACCACCATTATAGTAGATAGAAAGCTGTCAGGAAGATATTCAAATCCTACCTTTGACACATATTGAATAGATGGCTCTGCAAGAGCCACAACTTCTTGTGGCCCAGATAACTCTCTTCAAAATGCTGAGGAGGATTGAAGATATAATGGCAGAGGGAGCCCCTTGTTCTCAAGATCCTACAGTTATATAAGCCAGTCCATCCATCTGGCTCCAACCAACTTTTCCAGCCCAATTTCATGACATTTCACTTCATAAATTTATGTTCTCTACAGCTCAGACTGTTTGTCCTTCCATCTCCTGCTTCTCTATATTCCTCTTTAGCTCTTCCCTAAGCACTCTCTCCTACTTGCTGTCTCTTAGACTCCATCATTATCATTATTATCCCCATCACTTGTAGTTGTTTGTGCTTCATTTTCAGGACATCAGAGAGATGATAACATGACATGAAAGTGAATTAGATGTAGGGGAGGGAGGGCTGGGCAAGGTCACCAGCTTCACTTCTCCTCCAGAGCCATCTGGGTACAGTGGCCAGATACAGATCAGGACAACCGCAGATGACCTTGGATGCAGTGGGAGACCGGGACCTTTTTAAACTTTAATAGGTCTCAGTTTGACTGAGACAACACCTATTCAGTGACTAAGGCTAGGAAGCAATTGAGGCAAAGAATCTCTTCCTTAATCTAGTCTACATACACACACACACACACACACACACACACACACACACTCACACACACACATCTAAATAGGTAAATAAATAAATCTGGGAGGGAAAGACTAGCATTTATATAACTCTTTAAGGTTTGCAAATTACAAAGATTCAGCTTTTTTTTTTTTTTTCAGTAATGTCTCATTCTCTATGATCCCAATTTTTTTTTGGCAAAAATGCTGGCGTGGTTGGCCATTTTCTTCTCTGATTCATTTTACAGATGAGGAAACTGAGGCAAACCAGGGTGACATGACTTGTCCAGTCACACAGCAGATTTGAATTCAGGAAGATGAATAGTGCTCTATCCATTGCGCCACCCAAGTACCCTCATTTTATTCTCACAAAAACAACACCCCTTTTAATGTAGGTGCTGTTATTATCCCCATTTTACAGGTGAGGAGATTGGACAGATGGGAGAAATGACCCATGCAGGGTCACACAGCTAGGAAGCGTCTGGGGCTGAGGTTGAATTCAGGGGTCCAGGAGCGCCACCTGGCTGCGAGCATCTGCAAATGCTAGCTATGAGAACATCCCCTCCCCTCCCCCCGCCTCCTGGCCTGGAATGGACATGCTACTGCCTCAGATTTCCTAGGAGGAATGCTAGTGCAGGGGAAAGTTAGCCTTGTAAGGAACTGAGACCATCAAATTAGCCTAGATGCTTCAAAAGCCTTCTTTCTTTTTCTTGTGCCGCAATTGGGGATAAGGGACTTGACCAGGATCACACGCAGTAAATATTAGGTATTTGAGAACAAATTTGAACTCAGGTCCTCTTGACTTCAGGACTAGTTCTTTTTAAAAAAAATTTTAGGACTACTTCTCTATCCACCGCACCATCTAGCTGCGCCCACTTCAAAAACTTTCAATGAGATCTTGGCAGTGCTAGGGGGGTGCAGGGTGTCTGTTAGAATCTGGAGGCAGAAATCCTCACTAACTGTGTGTGATCATGTGCAAATCAGTCTCTATGAGTATCAGTTTTTCTCATCTGTAAAATGGATATAATAATGCCTTCTTTTTACCTTCCTCATTGGGTTGTTGTGAGGTTCAAATAAAATGACTTAGTTTTTGTTTAAGAATTTTATCAGTTGGACGTGAAGATAAAATTCTTAAACAAAAACTTCAACAATGAGATGATTCAAACCAGTTCCAACTATTCAATGATGAAGAAAGCCATATACACCCAGGGAGAGGACTGTGGGAACTGAGTATGGACCACAACATAGCATTTTCACTCTTTTTGCTGTTGTTTTTATTTTGCTTCTCTTTCTCTCTTTTTTTTTTTACTGTTTTGATTTGATTTTTCTTGTGAAGCAAATAATTGTATAAATGTACATGCATATATTGGATTTAATATATTTCTACCATGTTTAACATATATTTGACTACTTGCCATGGGGGGGGGATGAAGGGGAAATTGGAACACAGGGTTTTGCAAGGGCTAATGTTGAAGAATTGTCCATGCACATGTTTTGGAAAATAAAAAGCTTTAGTAAAAATAAAAAAAGAATTTTATCAGTGACTTAGATGAAGGCAAAGTTGGCTTGCTCGTCACATTTATAGATGACACCAACCTAGGAGGAAAAACTACCTCCACACCTGACAAGCAGACTCAGGAAGTCAGGAAGCTGTAGTACTGGGCTGATGAAATTCACTAGGGATGAAGTAAAGTCTTTCACTTGGGAACAAAAAATGATTCCACAAATATAAGGGGAGCATGGACAGACAGCAGCCATGCTGAAAAGGATTTGGGGATTTTAGGGACTCACCATGAATCAGTCAGATGAGATGGCAGCTAAGAGCGCCAGGGCAAGTTCTGGCTGCAGTAGAAAGGGCATCTCTTTCAGGAACAGGATATGAGGTTGTTGTGTTGTTGTTGAATTTTTTCCATCATGCTTGATTCTCTGTGACCCCACTTGGGATTTTCTTGGCAGAGATAATGGGGTGTTTGATATTTGCCTCTCCAGTTCATTTTACAGATGGGAAAACTAAATCACACAGGGTGAAATGACTGGCCCCAGGTCATAGCTAGTGAGTGTTTTTCCACTTTTATTAAGTCTCCTCTGGAGTTGTTTGTCAAGTTCTGGGGCTTCTTGTGATGTATGAACCTTGGTTGCAGACTCAAGAGTCTGCTTTCTTGTTTTTCACCTTCTCCTCCTTCCTTTTCCCCTTTCCCTGCTCCTCCTTCTTCTCCTTCTCCTCCTTCTCCTCCTCCCTCTCCTTCCCTTTCTCCTTCTAATCCCTCCTCCTCCTCCTCCTCTTCCTCCTCTTCTTTCTCCTTCTTCTCTTTTCTTCTTCTTCTCCTCTTCCCACCTCCTTCTTCTCATTACGAGGGAAAGGAAGAAGAGTTGGAATCAGAAGTGTGGTAGACCCAGTTTGAATCAGCTTGTGAAAGCTGATTGTTAAATTTTCAGCAAGCTTTTACACTTCAGAAATTGTTAAGTACAAAGACTTGATTTATTGTTGATTGTCTAAAGAAAGTGATGGAGAAAATGTTACTAATGCAGATAAAGCTTAATTATGTCATGTATATTTTTTCTCTCTTAGAGTTTCAGTTGTTAAACATGTACCATTATGTCCTGGTAGGTGTCATTTGAGAAGTAAAAGCAATTTTAAAAGAGCATCAAAAAATTTATTTTTTAAAATATTAAATTGAATAGTTAAACTTTCAGAATTCTTTCTCTTGTCTTACTTTTTCCATTTCAAAGATTCTAAACCCTTAAATTTCTGGACCACTCACCAAAATAAATGCTCAAAAATAGCAAGCTTTTTTTTTTTTGCAAAGGGATGCAAAGGGCTTGGGGATACTCTTCTAATTGATTAATTCACTACATAGCTTGGTCCTGGAAATGAGATTGAATGAGATTTTCAATAACATATTTGCCTTTTTTACTTGAACTAAGGGTATTCATTATAATAAATCTTTGTCAGGATATTAATTATTCAAAATTTTGACATAATGAAACAATTGTGAGATTGATTGTGTTTTTAATCCACATTGTTAAAATTGGCTGTTCGATATCTTCCACTGGTTATACTTTTAAAGATAAGATTGTCAGATATTGAATACAGTAATAATTATGAAGAAACTAAATAACAGGGTATTATGTTGAGTGAGAGTTTATTAGTTAACAAGAACAAATGTATGGACTAATGTATGGCTAGCATGTTGAAACTGAAATCCAGAACTAGTGCATAGGGATCAGATGTGAACTCTTGATAAAGAAACTCCCTCTCCAGATGTAGATCAGTAGTTTCTCTGAACTTTAAAGTCTTGAAAGTTGCTGAGAGCTTGAGCAATTTACGGGGGTGGGAGGTGGGGAGGTAGGGAGGTGGGGAGGTAGGGAGGTGGGGAAGAAGGGAGGGTCACATAGTCAGTATGGTGGAATATGAAGCCAAGTCTTTCAGGACCAAGGTCAGCTACACCATGAGGTGAGAAGCTGGTCCTAAGATTGACCTCAAGATGCTGACTTTTTTTTTTTCTCTTTGCTACAGAAGTTCTTGAAACTATATATAACAATATACAGTGTCTAATGTTTATATCACACATTAAGGTTTGCACAATGTTTTGCATAATGCTATTGCATTTGAGCTTCCCAACAAGCCTGGGAGGCAGGTAATGCAAGTATTATCAAACCCATTTTCCAAATAAAGAAAAAAATTAGGTGGATGCACTAAAGAGAGGTAAGAGGCAATTCAGTACAGTGGATAATGTGCTGCCCTTTTCGTTAAGAAGACTGGGTTTGAATTTTGCCTCAGACACTAACCATATGACCCTGGCCAGGCCATTGACCTTTCTGGGCCTCAGTTTCCTCACCTGTAAAATTAGGGGCTTGGATTCTATGATCTCCAAGGCAACCCCCAGCTCTACAACTATGATCCTAAGAACCCCTAAATGATCACTAAGATCCTATAAGTCAGAGCTTCTTAAATTTTTTCCACTTATGACCACTTTTCACCCAAGAAAGTTCTATGTGACCCTGCATATATAGATATATAAAATAGGTATACAAATCAGACATTTACTGATAATAAATCACAAAGGAATTTATTTTAAATTAATTCTTTGGCATACATATATTTTTAATGGTATACCTTATTTTAAAATAATTATTTGGTATACATTTATTAAAGATGAAAGAAAATTTGCATACTAATAAGATGGATGTGCTGGTTTATTTTGACACAAAGAATTAAATCTTGATGAAATATTTGATGTCTTTTCCTGCTGCCAAATTTTTTTATGATTTCAGATTCAGTTACATGACCCCACGTGGGGTTATGACCCAGAGTTTAAGAATCTTTGCTTTAAAACTCAAAATTCTATGATCCCACTAACCCTTTTATATCATAAGCCTCTACTTGTTTGTTGAAAGGAGAGAAATTCCAAATCTTTCCAGGAGATGGCGTCATGTATAAGGTTAAAAACTTGCATATTCTACTCCTACCATGTGTGTTTGTGTGTCTGTGTGTATGTTTGTGTGTGTGTAATCTATTCTTAATAATTACTGTATTCCTGCTTCACGTTCCTTAAACTAAACCACCCAACACCCGAATTTCTTTCTTTTTGTAAAAATAACATGGTATTCTGGCTCTCCTTTTAGTATGAGTTGTTGGAGTTCAAATTGTTACAGGAAGCATCTAACAGAGTCAAAATTAATAAAGATACTCAGAACTCTCTTTCTAAAGTTAAATCAGAGTCCAAGAGTGCTGGATTTGGACATTATGAGAGTTGGACCTTGTGTGATACATAGTATAGCCTATGATGCCCGATCTGTCTCTCCCTCCATCCCTCCTTCTCTCTCTGTCTTTGTCTGTCTGTCTGTCTGTCTGTCTGTCTCCCCCCAATTCATTTTCTGGGACAACACTGTTGGGAAAATAGATGGTTATTGTTCTTCATTCTTAAAGAGCACCAAAATGACATCATGATGTTAGAATCCAGTTATAGTGTGTTTGACTGTGACTGATCAGACCATTACGAACTTGAATGCTCTGCCACAGATCCAAAACAAATAATCCATGTGAACATTTGGGGTGATTTCTCTAATTTTGTGTATTTCAGGTTTCCTTTGAGCTACTTCAATTCTGTTTTGCTCCTAGAGCACGGAGCCTTCTGTGATGAGGGCACAGCATGTTGCCGGTCCTGTGCCGGGGTCTCCCAAGTCATACAATTGGTTCTAAAGTATATTATCAGGGAAAATAGGTACCTAATACTCACAACTATAGTTCCTGAATCCCTACCACTGTGTTTCCCATTTACATCTATCCATCTAGGACACACCATCTCATCAATACACATAATGTCTGTCTGGGAGAATCAGTTTAAATCTACAAAGGCACGTGAGGCACGTGAGAAAGGAACATACACACTTGGGAAAACTCATCATTTGGACTATAGAATTTCATAACTTTGGGCTGCCTCAGGTAAGGTCTATATTGCAATTCATTCATGGAAGGTGGAAGGTGGAGGGATGCTCCTTTTCTGGGATTCTTTCTCGTTGGGCAGGACAATTACTTAACTGACTGCTCTCCTTTTGGGATATAGTTTTTAACATATTTTAAGCTTAAAATATTTTAAACAAAAGAAACCCAAAGTCTGAGTTTATTCATAGCCTTTCCATATCTTTTCCCTTAGGTGGCTCCTACAAGAGTTTCTAGCTATATGGTGCCATAGAGCATAGTGTGCCAGATCTGGAGTCAGGAAGATCTGAGTTCAAATCCAGTCTCAAATATTTATTAGTTGTGTGACCCGGACAAGTCATTTAATCCTGTTTGCCTCAGTTTCTTCATCTGTAATATGAGCTAGAGAAGGAAATGGCAAATCACTTCAGTATCTGCCAAGAAAAGAGTCAGATGTGACTCAAAAATGGCTGAATGAAATTATTGCTTATTATGTACTAGATATTAGGTTAGGCACTGGAGAAACAAATAAAAGAAGCAAGATAATCCCTGCTCTGAAAGAACATAGCCTTTAATGTGGATAAGAGAGGGATAATGGAGGGGTTTAGGGAGTCACAGTGAATGATAAATGGAGGCATAGGGCAATTTATTGACATGTCCTCTATAAGAATAGTAGATGTGACTACTGAGGTTTTTTGGTAATAATAGGGATTTTTATTTTTCAAAATATATGCAAAGATCGTTTTCAACATTCATCCTTGCAAAATCTTGTGTTCCAAATTTTTTCCCTTCCTCCCCAATTCCCCCTCCCCTAAATAGCAAGTAATCTAATATATATTAAACATATACAATTCTCTTAAATATAATTCCACATTTATCATGTGCATGAGAAAAATTAGAAAAAAAGGGGGGGAAACGAGAAAGAAAAAACAAGCAAGCAAACAACAACAAAAGTATTGAAAATACTACATTGTGATCCACATTCAGTCTTCACAGTCCCCTCTCTGGATGCAGATGGCTCTCTCCATCACAAGATTACTAGTTTTATTATCAGAGGTGGAAAACCAGTTGGACAGGACAGGAAGAAGGACAGGTACTGAGCTCATGAAGGTGGCTAGATGGATTTATGTTAGGATAGAGATACTGAACAGTCACCAATCAGAAGCATAGAGCACCAGAGTGAGAATTAAGGTACCAAGCAAGATATGGAGGCTGAAACATAAGAGCAAGACAGAAACGACCTGTCAAATCTGTCATCACCCTCTCCAAATAATACAATCTTTCAATGAGAATACTGGCTGAGAGGTTTAAAATAATCAATTTTAAACATTCTTTTTTGAAATTTTGAGTTCCAAATTCTCTCTCTTCCCTCCCTGAGATGGTAAGTAATTTGATGTGCAATCAGGACAAACTCATATGGTACACTTGTAGACAGACATAAACTTAGGGAACATATGTGACCAAAAGCAAATCATACAAGACAACTAGGTGGTGCAGTGGATAGAGCACCAGCCCTGAAGTCAGGAGGACCTGAGTTCAAATCTGACCTCAGATACTTAACATTCCCTAGCTGTGTGACCCTGGGCAAGTCACTTAACCCCAATTGCCTCAGGGGAAAAAAAGTAAATCATATGTTCAGTACTTTGGGACTTTGATGCTTTCTCTCTTTTCATGATGTACCCATTCTGCTTTTCCTTGGTACAACAGCTTTGCCTAACACATCACTCAGTTGAACTCCCTGAGCTTTTGTCTCTCCATAACTCATTTTCCAATGTTTTGTTGTTTTTTTTTTTTTTTGATTTACCAAGCTCCTCTGGCCTTACACCTTGAGTAGAGAGACACTAGGCCTGCACTCTGTTGTATGAGATATCTTGTACTGGGTAAGCAGCTCCACTACTTTTGCAGAAAATTATCTCTTAGTCTTTCTTCCCCACCCACCTGTTTGTAGAAGACCCAGGAAAAAGGCAAGAGCACTTCCTTCTCAACAAGTGTCCTTTCTCTATGTCTGGATCTCTTCTGTGCTACTAGGGAGTACAAGGAGGGAGTTTGGATTTAGGGAATCACAGTGATGGAAATAGAGGCATAGGACAATTTATTGACATGATCTCTATAAGAATAGTAGATGTGATTACTGGGTGTTGGGTTTTTTTTTGTTGTTTTTTGGGTTTTCTTTTTTTGGTAATAATAGGTATTTTTTTTTTCTGCTTTGACTCCTTAAAGTGTCTCATTCTTTAAAAAGACTCCAGGGTCACAGACTGCTTAATCAGCCAATGGCTAGCTGCCCTTTAATTTTACAAATTGTTCAGAAAACTTCACAAGCTGTGAAGAAGTAACAGCATAAGTAAACCTTTCTTTATATTTTATTGAAGACATTAACACCTCAGCTTCCCTTCCCAGTCTCTTTTCTTCTGTGATTTCATCAACTGGATTGAGTGAAAGTTAATTGATCAAGAAAGGCCTCATCAATTTCCCCTTCCCAAACACATAAAGATAGGAGTCATATTTAGAGGAAGTTTGCAGAATCTAAATGAAATGGGGACATCCCCTGGGGGAGAAACACAGTATAATAAACCACCACCCTGACCAGAGTAGTAGAAAGTCCCTGCCATCTCAATAGGAATTAAAATGGGGTTGCCATTTATTGTGAAGTGAATACTTTTTCCCCTCTCTATAATATTGGAAAGATGCCTTGTAGATCTTCTCTACAAATGGCTTCTGGATACAGCTGCTTCCTGGACAAAAGTTGAGCTCAGATTTTGGAACTTAACCAGTGTAGCTGGAAAGTTTTAATGTTTGTTTGAACTCTGTCTCTCTCTTTCTCCTTTTCTCCCTCCCTCTCTCCCTTCCCCCCTAATCCAGTAATTGTGTTCTAATTTATAATAACTGTGTATTCCTTTGGGTCATGTGAAGTTGGAAAAGAGATAAGAATTTTAATGGCCATGGAAACTTGAGCCAATTTGGAGAAACTTGGAAACTCAAAAGACAACAGATCTTTGCATTTTAAACTCAGGCTTGAGCCCTGCAAGTACTGAGGTAGATTCTAGGAGACTGGGAGCATTTCTTGGCTCTCCAGAGGAAAACTAGGCAGACTGCCTGTACCTGTTCAGGTGTAAATGAAATCTGGGCAGGCAGCTGATGCCATCGTCCAAGACCAGCTCTAGATGGTGAGTGGGGCCCATATACCTGTCTTGCTACTTCCACTGTCCAAATGTTTCTGCCTGAAGGCAAATGGCCTGCCTGTGTACCATTGACATATATTTTATAATCTGTGTTCAGTTCTTTTCACCTCCACTTCCAGGTAAAACATAAACTCCTTGAGAACAGGAACTGTTTTGTATTTGTCCTTATCTCCAATATCTATGATGATACCCTATATAAAATAGAGGTTTACTGTTTGTTGAATTGAATTAAGAAGAGTAATATTGGATAGGACATTGCATCATAGCTCCGGGATCTTGAATTGGAAGGGACCTTGTGGGACATCAAAACCCTCTCCTTGAGAGATGAAGAAACTGAGGTTTATGGAAGTCTCATGATTTATCCAAGTAGTAAGATATGGAGGTGGGATCCATACCCAGGTCTTTCATGTACAGAGTCAATGTTCTTTTCCCTTCCTATAATAGCTGTTTTCAGATATTTGTAAACATGTGTTCAGGAGAGTTAAGTTAATAAGGAAAATTGATAAATCAAAAGTGATAGTGAAAGGACCAACCAAAATATAATATCAAAATATAAGCTCAGAATATAATATCAAGGTGTTATGCTAATTGTAATGATGTATAAAACATGCCTCATTTTATGACACTTCGCTTTATTGTGCTTTGCAGATATTTTGCTGTTTTTTACAAGTTGATGGTTTGTGGCAACCTTGCCTCAACCTTGATGCCATTTTCCCAATAACATGCTCAAATGGTGTCTCTATGTCACATTTTGGTGGTTCTCTTTATGTTTCATACTTTTTCATTATTATTATATCTGCTATGATGATCTGTGAAAAGAAATTTTTGATGTTACCATTGTAACGGTTTTGAGACATCATGAACCTTGCCCATAGAAGACAATGAACTTAATCAATAATAGCCATCCCCAATCTTTCTCCTTTCCTCAGACTCATTCTCTGAGATACATCAATATTGAAGAATACTATATAGATTTAATTGATAAAGCAGCAGCAAGATTTGAGAGGATTGATTCCAATTGTAATTTTTATAAAGATTTTTATTTTCAAAACATATGCACGGATAATTTGACAACATTGACCTTATGTTTCAGATTTTCTCCTCCTTCCCCTCACCTCTTCCCCTAGATGGCAGGCAATCCAGTATATGTTAAACATATAAATATGTTAAAATATATATTAAATCCAATATGTAAAAATATATTTATACAATTATCTTGCTGCACAAGAAAAAATCAGATCAAAAAAGGAAAGTGAATGAGTAAGAAAACAAAATGCAAGCAAACAACAACAACAAAAAGAGTGAGAATGTTATGTTGTGATTTACATTCAGTTCCCTTAGTCTTCTCTCTGGATGTAGATGGCTCTCTTCATCACAAAATCATTGGAACTGGCAATTGATTCCAATTTTAAAAGAAGTTTTACTGTGACTAAAATGCCATTCAATAGCATTGCATGCTATAGAGAAAGGGAGAGTCAATTGATGTGGCAAATTTCACTGCTATCTTACCTATTTTAAGCAACTGCCATGGCCACCCTAATCTTCAGCAACCACCCTAAGCAGTCAGCAGCCATTGATATCTAAGCAAGACTCTTCAACAGCAAAAAGATTATGACTCACTAAAGCCTCAGGTGATGGTTAGCATTTTTTTTAACAATAAATTATTCTTTTTTTTTTTTTTTTGCTGAGGCAATTGGGGTTAAGTGACTTGCCCAGGGTCACACAGCTAGGAAGTGTTAAGTGTTTGAGACCAGATTTGAACTCAGGTCCTCCTGACTTCAGGGCTGGTGCTAGATCCACTGAATAAAATATCCTTAATTAAAGAATGTACATGGGATGTTTTTAGACAAAATATTATTGCATACTTAATAAATTGTAGTAGAGTGTAAACATAACTTTTATATACACTGGGTAACCTAAATATTCATGTGACTTGCTTTACTGCAATATTCACTTTATTGTAGTAGTCTGGAATCAAACCCTTAATATCTCCAAGGCATGTCTATCTTCTCTCTGAATTCTTTATGAAGCATGAACACTTTTCTCTGAGCAAAACCAAAAAGACAATCCCCTTGGCTAATAGAATCTGGGCACTGAGAATGCCCTGAGCAACCTTTAAAAGATTTGTGAGTTTGAGGCAATATAGATTTGGGAGTATTTTGCAGAGGAGATACCTGTGGTTAGGGGCAGGAGCAAAGAAGATTTTTTTTCTTTCTCCAGGGATCATGACATGTAGCAGTGAGTTGCAGGGAAACACCTCATATATTGGTTCAAGAGCTTCATTTACTATCTTCAAGCAAACAACCTGGATAATCGTGCTTTTGGGGATTCTTAGGTAGGTACAAACCGGACATAATGGTCTTTGAGTTCATTTCCAGAGTCTGTGTGATAAAATTAATATTCTAGGCAAATGAAGGGTAAGAATATTTGTGGAAAGAGTGTGAAAGGAAAATCCCTGAAGCATTTCCTTGGATCAGGAGCCTGGGCTGGAAAAAGAGCCTATGAAAACTGGTAAGTTGGAATAGCTTCTCCCAGACAGGCTAGGGAAATGCCCAAGATGCCAGACTTTTAGGCAGAGTTTCTTAAAAAATGGGGATCAGAAGGCCAGGCTTTCCTCTTAAAGGTGATGCTTAGAAACTTGTTCTTGAGAAGTTTAGCTATATAATTATAATGACCAAGAAGCTTAGCCCTGGAGAACAATGGAAAAAATGTACCTCCCTTCCTTCTTTAAAGAGGTAGAGGACTTTGGATGTGGACAACTGTATATACTATTTATTTAAAATTTTTTTAAATTTTCATTTAGATGCTCTCTCTCCCCATTCATCCCTCCACACCCATTGAGAAGTCATGAATTACAATATCCAATATCCATATGAAATCATGCAAAAATTTCTTCATTAGGCATATTCTGGGAAAAAAAATAAGAAAGAAAAAAATATGCCCAAAAGGTTATAAAACTGTATGTCCTCCACATGTGCAAAAATGTTTGTGGCAGCCCTTTTTGTAGTGGCAAGAAACTGGAAATTGAAAAGATGCCCATCAATTGGAGAATGGCTGAATAAATTATGTTATATGAATGTTATGGAATATTATTGTTCTGTAAGAAACGACCAACAGGAGGATTTCAGAGAGGCCTGGAGAGACTTGCATGAACTGATGCTGAGTGAAGTGAGCAGAAGCAGGAGAACATTATATAGAGCAACAAGACTATACGATGATCAATGTCTTCAACAATGATGTGATTCAAACCAGTTGTTCAGCGATGAAGATAGTCATATACATCCAGAGGGAGGCCTGTGGGAACTGAGTGTGAACCACAACACAGCATTTTAACGCTTTCTGTGAATATTTCCATGCATTTTGTTTTCCTTCTTAGGTTGTTTTTTCTCCTTCTCTTTCTAGATCTGATGTTTCTTGTGCAGTAAGATAACTGTATAGATATGTATACATGTATTGTATTTGTCATATAATTTATCCTATTTAGCATGTATTAGGTTACCTGTCATCTAGGGGTGGGGAGTGGGGGGAAGGAGGGGAAAAGCTTGGGGAAAAAAAAGTATTTTGCAAAGGTCAATGTAGAAAAATCACTCATATGTTTTGTAAATAAAAAGCTTTATATTAAAAAAAAAACAAAACAAACAAACAAACCAAAAAACTGTATGTCCTTAGATCCAGTATTGCCAGGACTGGATCATAAAAGAGGGAAAAGGATCCATATGTGCAAAACTGTAGCAACTCTTTGAAAACTGAATGGATGCCCATCAATTGGGGAATGACTGAATAACTTATGGTAAATGAATGTAATAGAATATTGTGATTTTATAAGAAATGAACAGGCTGATTTCCCAAAAGCCTGGAAAAATTCAGATGAACTGAAACTGAGTGAAGTGAGAAGAATGAGGATTACATTGTATACAGTGAAAGGAAGATTTTGTGATGATAGACTTGGGTCTTTTCAACAATGAGGTGATTCATGGCAGTTCAATAGACTTGGGATGGAAAATACCATCCACACTCAAAAGGAGAACTATGGAGACTGAATGTGGATCAAAGCATAGTAGTTTTACCTTTTGTTTTGTTTTCTTTCTTGTGGTTTCCCCCTTTTTTAAAAGTATGGTTCAGTCTGCATTCTGAATCTATCAGTTCTCCATTTGAAGATAAATAGCATTTTTCATCATGATGCTTTTCACATATCATCTTTTATTGAAGTTTTTTATTTTCAAAACACATGCAAGGGTAATTTTTTCAACATTGGCCCTTGAAAAACCTTGTGTTCCAATTTTCCCCTCCTTCCTCCCACCCCTTCCCCTAGATGGCATGCAATGCAATATATGTTAAACATGGTAAAAATATATGATATATCATCTTTTTAAAAAATCAAAATTTTATTTTTTCTTCTTTCCATCCCTGTTCCCATCCCCCTTTAAATAAAAAGAAAAAGAAAACCCTTTTTAAACACATGTATGTAATCAAGCAAAACAAATTCTTACATTGACCTTTTCAAAAAAATTGCATTTCATTCTGAATCTTGAATCCATCAGCCATTGGTCCATTGCATCATGGTTGGTCATTGAATTGAGCAGAGCTCTTAATTCTTGCAAAGTTATTTGTCTTTACAGAGTTATTTTTAGTATTATACTTGTACATAAATTAGTGTATAAATTCTCTTGGTTCTGTTCACTTCACTCTGCAACAATTCATATAAGGTTTCTCTGAAACTGTCCCTTTCATCATTTTTTATGGTATGTAGTTTTCCATATCATTTATATATCATATTTTGCTCTGACATACACCAACTGAAGGGCATGCCCTTGGTTTTCAGGCCATGCTATTAGCAAAAAAAATGCCTTTATTTGATAAAAAATAATTATTTAAAAAGTATTGACTCTCTGAAGTTTTTCCTGGATTATGGCTAATTATGTATATATGCTATATATACATATATACACGCAAATACATATTTGTAACCCAGGGCTCAACCCCATAAGACTCCATCTGTCAAGAGATCAATATCTACCAGGAGGAAAAATTTGTACAAAAGGGCTTGAATCCCAGGTTACACATTGGGTTAATTTTAAGTTTTAATAACTTCAGAAGCATAAATTTTTACCAACTTACAAAAATACCATTTCAAAGTTTAGTTATTTAAATTTATTTTATACTTAACTTTGTACAATAAAATTTTAATTTTAACAAGACTGGGCACTCAATCATTGCTTGTTCATGTCCATATTGGCATGACACTTTCTCAATCCAGAAGAAGTCCTTTTCTTGGCCACCTCAGTCACCTGATTTATTTCCATTAGGTTTTTCCTTGTGGGATCATGTCAGTGCTATTGTGTAAGTATCAAAACCTCATTCTTTGGAAAATCATGAGGTTAGGATTACAAATGCAGTCCATTTAGTCTCTGAGCAGCAGCAGCTGAGGAAAGTTTTTCAACAAAGCTTGAAAATCAACTAGAGCTATGTAGAAAACAAGACGGTGTTTATTTAGACTTTCAATTAGAAATGTATCAACATTTTAAAATTTCAAATATTAAGCTTTCAAATGTTCTTTTTGTAAAATTGTAGCCTTTATTCTAAGGAAATTATTAAAACCAAAAAATGCACTTAGATTTTTGTACACTGTCTATCATTGTTAATTTAGATACGTTTAGCTTTGCTAAACTACTTCTCTTTTCCTCTCTCCTGCTCTATTTCCTTCTCTCTCTCTCTTTCTTTTTCCTCTGTCTCTGTCCTTTCTGTGTCTCTGTCTCTCTCTCCCCTTCCTCTCTCTCTCTCTCCTTCTCTTCCTTCTCTCCTCTCCCCCTTCTTCTCTGTCACTCTGTCTTTGTCTCTTTCTCTCCCCATCTTTCTCCCATCTCCCTCTTCTCCCTCTCTCCCTCCCTCTCTCCCCCCTCCCTCCCTCCCTCTCTCTCTCTCTCTCTCTCTCTCTCTCTCTCTCTCTCTCTCTCGCTCTCTCTCTCTCTCACTCTCTCTCTCTCTCTCTCTCTCTCTCTCTCTCTCTCTCTCCTCTGTCTGTCTCTTTATCTCTGATTGTCTCTTTATCTCTGTCTGTCTCTGTCCTCTCTGTGTCTCTGTCTCTCTCCCCTTCCTCTCTCTTTCTCTCTCTCCTTCTCTTCCTTCCCTCCTCTCCCTCCCTCCTTCTCTGTCACTCTGTCTGTCTGTCTCTCCTCTGTCTGTCTCTTTATCTCTGACTATCTCTGTCCTCTCTGTGTCTCTGTCTCCTCTTTCTTCCCTCCTCTCCCTCTCCTTCTCTGTCACTTTGTCTGTCTGTCTCTCTCTTTCTCTCCCCATCTTTCTCCCATCCCCCTTTTCTCCCTCCCTTCCTCTCACTCTCCTGTCTATTTCTTTCCCTCCCTCCTTCCTTTCCTTTTTGTTCCTTTCCCCTTTCCTTCTCTCCCGCCCCCCTCCCTTCTGCCTTATTCTTTGTTACAATGGATGACACTAAGGGAGGGATGTATTTGGAAATGAATGTGACATAAAAAGAAAAATTAGAGAGAGAGACTAGATCTGTGATTTCACCGATAAAAAGAATTCTCAGATAAGAAACTCCCTGTACAAAATTAGTTTGGCATCTTCTCAGACACGTACAGTCTTAATTACTTAGATTACTGAGATGGGAAATGTCTTGCCCAGAGTCACATAGTCAGTATGTTTCAGTATAAAATCAAAAGCTTCCATAGACATTTTGAAAGAGGGAAAAGCAAGGAAAAGGCAAGAGGAAATCTAGTTTTTGTTTGAATGCTGTGGCCAACACCCCCTTGGAGAACCTTGGACACCCTCCCAGGGACGGGAGCTGAAAGGACCCTTTCTTTCTGGGAAGCAGCCAGTGGATGGAGATGACCTGATACCCCTGGCACCTGAGAGCCATCCTGGCAGGGGATATTGGGTACAGACTAGGTCTGTGAATAATGTATCAGGCCTTGACCCACAGGGAGAACGAGACCAGGGATTTGTAACTTGGTCTGCCAGACTACAGATAAGGCCACCACCTGCTCCAGATCTTCCTGGGCAGTGGACACTGCCAACCTACTCTGGCTCAAGGCCTGGTCAGTGGCTTACAGGCTGCTATCAGTGTCCTAGCTAGGGCACCTTGGGGTGGCAGAGCCAGGAGGTGGGGCAGGGGTGGGACGGGGGTGGGACATGATTCCAGGGGACCTCAGAAGGAGGGAAATCCACGAGTTTTGACTTCCTCTCAAGGAGCCTTGTGGAAGCCACTTGCCATGGGACTGTTTGTCCTAGAAGGCTGGGACGGCTGGCCAGGCCCTCCCTGCTCACTGCTCTCCCAGACTTGGAGGGAGGGCCACAAGGACATCACACAAGACAGTCACAGACGCTTCTCATGATCAGCCCATGTGGTGGAACTTCCAAGTCCCATGGCATGGCTGACAAGGGTGACCTCAACTTTAACCCAAGTTCAACAATCATTTATTCAGAAATGGGGGGGGCCATAGGTACGGAACAGGCCAGATATTCTTAGATTTTTTTTTGCTGATTTTTTTCCTCTTTTACTTTTTCTTTTTAAAGTCATGTTTCAAATTATTTTATCATTTATATTATGTTAAATGTTTTACCATTATTATTTATTATCAAAATTATTTTTAAAAGTGTTATATGGGATGGCTTTCTGTGAGGAGAAAGGGGGAGAGATACAGAGGGAAATCTAGGTAATATAAAAACAAAACATATTAATAAAATGTATTTTAAAAACAAACAAGCATTCATTCAGTGCCTACTCTGTACCAGGCAGTGGGGACAAAAACAGTCCCTGCTCTTGAGGATCTTGCATTCTCTTGGAGGAGAAGACAACTTATATAATTGTAATATGTAGTGGGACCCAGTCTAGTATATCAATTAACCAAAAAGCAACTTTTAAAATTTTATTTTTTTAATGAATGAAAATTCATTTTCTGAAAAAAAAACCAAAAACAAAAAACCAAGCCCCTTGTTAAGCATAATCAAACAAAATTAATACTCTCATACTGGCTGGGTCCAAAAATATATTTCTCCCACTTCGAGTCTGGTACCTCTCTTTCAGAAAGGAGGTGGATAGCATGGTATGTCATGGGTCCTCTGAAATCATGGGAAGTCATTACAAACAATAAACATTTATTAAGCACCTACTATGTGCCAGGCACTGTATTAGATATTTAGAACACAAAAATAAAACAGATCAATTTCTACCTCCAAAGCCCCAACATTCTCTTGTGAATGTTCCATAGCTGAAGTCCTTCAGTAGAAAGGTAGAAGCTAACATCCTGATAGATGGTTAATTAGAATAGGAAGCTTCTACAAGGGCTTGATATGAACTCCTTTCCTAATTTATCTTGCTTTCCAACCCCACCATGTTTTTATTTCAGTAAGACTCAGCTCCCTGAATTCAAATCTGGCTTCAGAAACTTGCTGTATGATCCTGGGCAAGTCACTTCACTCTACCTCGATTTCTGCAACTGTAAAATGAAGGAAATGGCAAACCACTTTGCTAGCTTTACCAAGAAAACCCCAAATGGAGTCACGAAGAGTTAGCTACAACTGAAAAATAACTAAACAACTTATTTGACACCCAGTTTATGGGCTAATTGAAAATGTTATGGCTCTGCCCCAGTGAATTTTAATACTTTGATGGATTTTTTTTATCTCATCCATGTAGTTATTACCCCAATGGTATAGACTACAAACCATATACTGCACCCTCTGAACCACTATGGCCTTGCCATCTACCCTGTTGCCAAACCTTTTAGACCACTAGACCTTACTATCCTACCTGATATCTGTGTGTGACCTTTTACTCTGAAATTGTACTCACCTATATGCATTGTCTCCACCTTTTAGAATATAAACTCTTTGAGAACAGGGACTTGTCTAAAACTATTTTATATTTGTATTTGGGTCAAATAGTGTTTCACATGTAGTAAATGCTTAAAAGCCTTTTTCATTTATTTATTCAAAAATTATTATGAATTCAATATTTCAAAGATGGGGAATTTTTTCCCTATTTGAGAATTCCCAATATAAATTTTGTTCTAGTGTTCATAAAAGTTAAATGGGTTACCTATTTTAAAACTATATTATATTTACATTTTAAAATTTTAAGTATTTTTTAATATTCAAATGGCTTTACATAGCAAGTAAAAATCAGAGGCAGGACTTAGGAGTCTTCCTGACTCCATATCTATTGCTTTATCCTCCATATCACACCTGAGTTAGGTGACATGCCTAGGGTCACACAGTTAATAAATGTCGAGTATCCAAGGAAGACTCCAAAGTCTCAAGTCTCATATTACAAATGACCAGCTGAATAATTCTGCCTTGATGCCCAGTGGATGTCTCAGAACAACACAGTGCAGTGGAAATTAGGTTGGATTTGTTATCAGAGGACCTAGTTCAAATCTCACTTATGCAATTTATTGCTGTGTCATCTTCCCCTCCCTCAGTGGACCTTAGTTTCCTCCTCTATAAAATAGGGTTGGGGAAAGACTTGGACTGGGTTATCCTTAAGATCCCTTCTGGCTCTCAAGAGAAGTTTATTCTGAAAAAGATATGACAGTTCTAGTGGAGAATAAACTTGTGAGTAATCCTCCAAGATCCTTTCAGACTCTAAATCTATAAATCCTCCAAATTCCCTGTTTTTGTTAAGGATACAACCATCCTTCTAGTTACAGTAATAGTGGCTCTCGTTTAAATATCATCTTAAGGCTTACAGAATACTTTACAAATCTCAACTCTGTGATTAGTCATTATTATCTCTGTTTTATAGGTGGGGAAACTGAGGCAGACAGAGGTTAAGTGAATTTGCCTAAGGTTATCCAGGTGGTAAATGTCCAAGGCTGGATTTCAACTAAAGTCTTCCCAGCACTCTCTATCTGTCACACCATCTAGCAAACTTGAAACATCCTTGATTCTTTGTCATTGAATCATTTCAGTCATATCTGAGTCTCTGTTACCCTATTTTGGGTTCTCTAGGCAGATACTGGAGGGGTCTGTCATTTCCTTAATCCAGGTCATTTTACAGAAGAGGAAACTGAGGCACACAGGATGAAGTGATGGGCCCAGGGTCATGTGGCTAGTAAGTGACTCCTTGACACTTAACTCTCTCTCAAACCTTATATCCCATCAGCTGCTAAATCTTGTCCATCCCATCACCACATTTCTTGAATGCATCCTCTTCTTTCTTTGCACATAGCCTCCTGATCGGTCTCCTTGTTTCCAGTCTCAGCCTTCTTCAAATGGCTATGAAAGGAATATTTCAAAAACACACATCTGCAACGATCTGTGACAATTCCAAAGGACCCAGGTTGAAAAATGCATCCACTTCCAGAGGCAGAATTGATTACCTGAGTGCAGATTGAGGCAGACTTTTTTTTTCACTTTGTTTCTCACTTTTATTTATTTTAATTTCATATTGCTAACCTTCTCACTAGGTAGGGGAATGGGGGGAGGGAGAGAGAGAATTTGGAACTCAAAATTTAAGAAAAATCAATGTTAAAAATAAATAAAGGGAGCAGTTAAAGGTACAGTGGATAGAACATCAGCTTCAGAGTCAGGAGGACTTGAATTCAAATCTAACCTCAGACACTTAATACTAGCTGGGTGACCCTGGGCAAGTCACTTAACCCTGTGTACCTCGGGTTTTTCATCTGCAAAATAAGCTGCAGAAGGAAATGGCAAGTAAACCCAAATGGAGTCACATAGAGTCACTTGACAATCTAAGTCCCTCATGTCTTTCCTGTCTTATTTCACAATAGTTCTCTTCATGGACTCTCTGTTCCAGACAAATTGATGTACTAGATACCATACATACATGGCATTCTGCTTCCCATCTCAGGGCTCCAGCTCTGTGTCTCCTGCCAGGAATGTTCTCCCTCCTCACCTCTGCCACTGTGAGTCTGTGAATTCCTCCAAAGCATAATTCAGATGTCACTTCCTTGAAGTTTCCCCCTGATTCCCCCAATTATTACCACTTGCTCCCTCTAGAGATGTCTCAAAGGTGAATCAGCAGGCCTTGGCTAGAGCTTGGATGTGTATGTTGGGGGGGGGTAAGAAAGTGATATGAGAGATAGTGAGGAGTTCAGGATGACTCCTGGGTTTGATCTCTGAGGGATCTGGAGGATGATGTTGCTTTCTACAGAAATAGGGAGAAAGTGGAAGGTTTAGGATTTTTAAAAAATGAGTTTACTTTAGAGCACTGAGTTTAGGATGACCATGGACCATCCGGATGTGGATTAGGTTATTAGAAATGTGAGACTGGACATTGGGAGAGGGATTAGAGTTGAACAAGTAGATCTGAGGGTCATTTTCATAGAAATGATATTTGAAACTCTGGGAGCTGATAAGATCAGCAAGTAAAATAATATAGAGGAAGAAGAGAAGAAAATCCATGGCAGAGACCTATAGGATCCTCTCAGTTCACTTTTAAAACTTTTTTTTTAAAAAAATTGAACATTAATTTTTTGTTTTGAGTTCCAACTCTCCAGCCCCTCCTTCATCCATCCAAGCAATACAGTACACATGTACAATGTGAAGTCATGTAAAACATATTTCCATATTAGCTGTGTTGCCCCAAAAAAGGAAGAAAACTAAAGTGAGAAAAATACACTTGGGGGAGCCTCAGAATTAGGAGGATGAAAAGTAAGCAAAGCAGACAGAGGATTAGTCAGAAAGGTAGATGGTGACCTAGGAGAGAACAGTGTCACAAAACTCTAGAGAAAAGTATCAAGAAGATGGTGATTAATAGTGGTCAAAGGCAATAGGGAGGTAAAGATGGATGAGGATTTAGAAAAGACCATTAAATTTGTCTTGAGCTTGAGGTCAGTAGACTTGAAGAGACCAGTTTCAGATGAGTGATGAGGCCAGAAGTGATTGATAAGGGTTTAGCAGAGAGTGAAAAGAAAAGAAACTACAGTACTTATCATAGATGGTCTCAAGGAGTTCAGTCACAAAAGACAGGAGAGATATATGATGATAACTAGTGGGGAAGAATCAACCAAGTGAGGGTCTTTTTTGTTGTTTATATAACTACATCTATATATTTTATTTTTCCAGTTTAATGTAAAACATTTTTTTTACATTTGTTTTTACAACTTTTGAGTTTCAGATTCTTTCTTCTTCCCTACCCCCCATTGAGAAGGCACATATAAAGTTATACAAAACATTTCCATAAAAGTCATGTTGCAAAAGAAAACTTAGATCTCCTCCACCCTCTCCCCCAACAAACTTAAGAAAAATAAAAATTAAAAAAGTATGCTACAATCTGTATTCAGATATAATCAATTCTTTCTCTGGATATGGATAGCACTTTTCATTATAAGTCCTTCAGAGGAGCCTTGTAATATTGTATTGCTGAGAACAGCAAAGTCATTCACAGTCGATCATCCCACTACGTTGCTATTACTTTGTACATAGTACATTTCATTTTGCATGAGCTCATGAAGGACTTTCCAGGTTTTTCTTTAAGCATCCTACTTGTCATTTCTTGTAGAACAATAGTATTCCATCATAATCACATACCACAATTTATTTATCACCAGTTGCTGGACATGCTCTCACTTCCCAAGTCTTTGCCCTAAGAAAAGAGCTGCTATTGGGTTTCCTTTCTCAGATTTTTTTGTTCATGTAGATACGATTGTTCTTGCACAGCAAGATAAGTATGGAAATATGTATACATATATTCGACTTGTCAAGTATTTTAACATAATTAACATGTAGTGGATATCCTGCCATCTAGGGGAGGGGTGGGGAGTAGGGGGGGAAATTTGTAACAGAAAGCTTTGTAAGGGTCAATGTTGAAGAACTACCCATATATATGTTATGCAAATAAAAAGTTTTAATAAAAAAATTACAGTGAAGCAAATTGTATACGATTGTTCTATAAGAAATGACAAGCTCCTGGAAAAACCTGGAAAGATTTATATGAATTTATGTAGAATAAAATGAGCAGAACCAGAAGAAAATTGTACACAATAACAACCATATTGTATGATCATCAACTGTAAGTGACTGTTATTCTCAGCAATCCAATGATCTAAGACAGTTCTGAAGGACTTATGATGAAAAATGAAATCCATCTCCAGAAGAAGAATTGATGGAGTCTCAATGTGGATCAAAGCATAATTTTTCTTTACTTTTCTTTTTTTAAATATGTATTTTCTTTTATAACATGACTAACATGGAAATATGTTTTGCATGACTGCATATGTACGGCCTATATCAAATTGCTTATCTTCTCAATAGTCAAGGGTGGGGAGGACAATAGGAAGGGAAGAAGATAATTTGGAACTCAAATTTTTTTTAATGTTTTAATTGTTTTTGCATGTAGATAGGGAAAAAATAAAATATCAAATAAAAAAATATTACCCTCAGAAAAGAGCTGCTAAATTTTTTTTACATATAGGTCCTTTTCCCTTTTTTGTTTTGTTTTACTTTGTTTTATTTTTGTAGATTTGCTTTGGGCATGATGGGCACAGAACATATCTTTTAATCATTTATCAATTGGGTAATGGCTCTTTTTTTAAAAAATAAATTTGGCTCAGTTCCCTAAATATTTGAGAAAAGAGGCCTTCATCAGAGAAATTTGCTTCAAATTTCTTTTTGTGATTATTATTACTGTCTTCCCCAACTCCTATTTATTTTATTCTCTCTCCTTTCACCCTTCTTTTTTCCTTCATATTGGGGGAGGGGGTGGTTGCTTGTAACTACCCCCTCTCCCAATATGCTCTCCCTTCTATCATCCTTCCCCCTTCTCATATTCCCTTCCTCTTCTGCTTCCCTATAGATAGATCTCTATACCCACATAGAGTGTATATGTTATTTCCTCTTTGAGTCAATTCTGATGAGAATAAGGTTCATTCACTCCCTTTCCCCTCCCCCTCTTCCTCTCCCACTGTCAAAGCTTTTTCTTGCTTCTTTTATGTCAATTACTTTAAGCCATTTCACCTCTCCTTTTGCCTTTCTCCCAATACATTGATAAAGTCTTTTGTTGAAGAAGTGAAAATATGGCCATGTTTGTAGGTAGTAGGAAAAGAGCAATAAACAGGAAACTATTCAAGATTAATGAGAGAGAGGGGCAGCTAGGTGGTGCAGTGGATAGAGCACCAGCCCTGAAGTCAGGAGGACCTGAGTTCAAATTTGGTCTCAGACACTTAACATTCCCTAGCAGTGTGACCCTGGGCAAGTCACTTAACCTCAATTGCCTCAGCAAAAAGCAAAAAAAAAAAAAAAAAAGATTAATGAGAGAGAAGGGATGAAAGAGTGAGCAATCTTCTGGAGAAAATGGGATGGAATGAGATCATCCCAATCATTCTGTATGTAGACGTGAATTTGATGAAACTATTGCTATGTAGGAACTAAGCTGTTTTGAGTCTATACCTTCCCTGAAAGTGAGGTGGTATGGGTTAGAGTAGGGTTTCTTAAACTTTTTCTACTTGCAATTCCTTTTTGTTTGAGAAATGTTTATGTGATCCCAGGTATATAGGTAGGTAAAATAGGTATACAAATTAAACATTTACTTATAAATCAAAACTTTGGAACCCTCACAATCAGTTACAAGACCCTATATGGGGTTGCAACCCACAATTTAAGAAGCTGGGGGTTGGAATATGCCCCTGAAGGGATGAAGAAAAAAATGTATATTTATTTTTCTATATCTCTGAAGTCACCAGATTTCTAAAAGCTAATTGATATCATTAAATAGAACTGGCTTATTAGTTTCTAGTTCCCTAACAATGGATGGTGATGAGAGGAAGCACAACTAGTTGGGGCTCAAGTCAATGGCATTACAAGGCAAAGCATTACAGTAGAAATACCCTAACTCCCTAGGGTTATTTCTCTAGAACTGGCTTATTAGTTTCTAGTTCCCTAACAATGGATGGTGATAAGAGGAAGCACTAGTTGGGGCTCAAGTCAATGGCATTACCGTAGAAATACTCTAACTCCCCAGGGTTATTTCTCTAGAACCCTGAAGGAGAGATATATTGGGAGAGAAGGTCAGAATGTAACACATATATGGTCATGAAGATGATGTAAAAACAATGATAGTAATAAGTGACTTTAAGAGATATTATTTTAGAGGTAGTTAGGTAGTGAAATGGATAGAATACCAGTTCTCAAGTCAGGAGGATCTGAATTCAATTTTTTAAAAAAAATAATAGCTTTTTACTTTCAAAATACATGCAAAGATAGTTTTCACTCAACCTTGTAAAACCTCGTGTTCCATTTTTTTCTCCCTCCTTTCCCCCCACCCTCTCCCCTAGACAACAGGCAATCTGAGTTCAAATTTGACTTCAGTTAGTAGCTATGTGACCCTGACCAAGTCACCTAACCCGTTGCCTCACACTCTCCAAAAAAAAATACTATTTTGCATTTACTTGTACATGTGTCATATAACTCTCCCATAGTAAAATATAAGCTCTATGCGGGGGAGGGTCTGTCTCAGAGTTTTGTATTCTCAACACCAACACAGTGTTTTGTATATAGTGGGAATATTTGTTAAATTGAATAAATTTCCTAGTTATAAACTTACTATTCACAAGTTTAGTAACAAAAAAGTCAGCATAGGGGCAGTAGAGAGAGTGATGGGTTTTTGAGAATCTGAAATACTGGGATCAAATCCACATATGAAACTCATTAATTTTGTAATCCTGGACCAGTCATTTATCCTCTATAAATGGTGGCTAGGTGGTGCCACCTAGGAGTTGGGGTAGGAGTCAGGAAGACTCATTTTCCTGACTTCAAATCTGGCCTCTAACACTTAGTAGCTGGGTGATCCTGGGCAAGTCACTTCATCCTGTTTGCCTCAGTTTCCTTATCTGTAAAAATGAGATGGAGAAGGAAATGGACAACTAGTCCAGTATCTTTTCCAAGAAAACACCAAACAGGTTACAGAAACTCGGATATGACTGAAAAAATGATCAAATAACAACAACTTATCAGGGTTATTGTGGAGATCAAGTGGAGATAAAAGTTTGAGTGTCTGGAATATATCTGGTGCTTAATAAATGCTTCCCCCCCCCTTTCTTCTGACTCCCCAGTCCAGTGCTCCTTCCAGAATACTGAATAGCCTCACTTTATCTCTCTGACCTTTCAGTAAAGGGGAGGAGAAAAGTATTTACATTTAGAAATCATAAGCGAGGATGCAGTGAGATTTAGGAGATAAGAAACTGAAGATCTTGCTGGCTTATAGGATTAGGGGATTTAGACCCAATTGACTGTGTGACCTTGGATAAGTCCCTTACCTCCTCTTGTAAAATGATTGATTGGTCTTTGAGGCTCATTTCCCTCTTCCTTGTAATATTCTATAATTCATTTATCACCTCTAACAAGATAATCTCTTCATATAGGTGCTACTAAAACATTCAGGAAACAGGGACTCTCTAAAGGAGAATATCATCCTGTTGGGAGTGGGGAGAGGAGCAGTAGTTTTCCTAAAATTCTATGTGTGAAGCTGTTTTTTCTTGGAGTGAAATAGAGCTCAGTGGTGGCCTACCTCCAGATGAAGTTGTATGTGTTTTCTGTGTGGGCTAGAGCATGCATAGAATCCCACTATTCTTATATCAGTTTCTTTGCCAATGTATTGCTACTAACATCAGAGTTATTACTCTAGTTAGATATAGGCATATGTTTTAAATGGGGAGTTAGAGTCAGAAGACTGAGATTTGAGTCTCCACTGTGCTATGTGATCAAACATTTATTAAATGTCTACTATGTGCCAGGCAAAAATAAAGTCTCTTCCTTAAAGGGTTTTATAGACAATCAATCAGGAGTGATAAGATGTACATGGATAGGTATATAGACACATACAAAGTAGAAAAAAGGAAATATTGAATGGGAAGGTAATACCTTATTATTATTACCTTTCCCGAGGTCAATAACATGTAAGGAGACTGGAATGGTAAGAAGAAGTCAGGTTGTGGATAGAATGAGTGCTGGTTTTGGAATCACAAAGACCAGAATTCAAATTTAGCCCTGAATACTTATTTGCTGTGTGACCCTGGACAAATCGATTAAATGCTATCTCCGTTTTCTCATCTGTAAAATGGTTCTAAGAGCCCCGACTTTCCAGAGTCGTTGTGAGGATAAAATAACACTGGTAATGTGCTTTATAAAACTTAAAATGTTAGCTATTATTAACATGCTTGTGTAATGGAGGAATTTGTTCACATACATATAGGATATTTGTTCCTAGAAGCAGACAGTCAGTCCTAGGGAATAAGACATCTCCTCTTGGTACCAGCAAGACCTGGGTTCAAGTGCTGTCTGACTCATCTTGGCTTTGCGACTTTGGGCAAGTCAGTTGATCTTTCTAACCTCCAGACCACTTTCTGCGAAGGTTCCGACCTGCATTGGTAGGAGTTTTCTCATCTGGTCACAATTATCACCATTCAACATCCTATCACGGGTCTCCAGGCCCCATCCCGGGGATAATGGGGAGCCACAGGAGTTTGAGGAGGGGGGAGTGACCAGGTTGGGCGTCGATGCTGCTTGGCAGTTCTAGATTATGACCTGGTGGGAATGATTGACAAGGGCGGGGTAGGGCAGGGAGGGGACGGAAGCAGATTTTCCTTAGGACTGGGCTTGACAGTTTGTTCAGCTCTAAAACCTCATGTATGACTCTCCCTTGGGATGACCTCCAAGGTATTTTCCAGTTTTGAAATTCTGAAGAAATGTGGGGGCAGGAAGGGAACCAGAAACCTCCCCAGACAGGAGTGAAACCGACAGCTGCCACGCCGATAAGCGCCCGCACGAGTAATCCTAGACCCGGGTGGAAAAGTAAGCTGGTTGGTGCCTTCTTGCCCTCCTCTCTTCCCGGACAAAGAAGCCTCGGTTTGGGGGTGCGGAGCTGCTTTTCACTTCCCAACGGCAGAAAGCTCTAGAATACGTTAAAATAACGCCCGCCTTCTTGCCGCCTGGTGGCTGCAGGAGGGTGGCTGGGAGATCCCCTGCTTGCCTTCCCCGGGTAGGTCTCGGGCGAGTGACCTTGGCGGGCTCTGCCAAGACAGCTGGTGGACGTCCGCAAGGAAAGGTGGGGGTGGGGGTGGAATTGGGGCTCAAACTGCAGCCCGAAGCCCTCGTGGCGACAAGGACTTGGCCCTGCCGCCTGAGAGGGCGGTGCACCCAGGGGAGAATGAGGGTATCGGTGTCAGCCGGCGTGCCTCCCCTGTCCCGAGAGCTCCGGGACGAGCGGGGTCAGGGAGCATGCGCGTGCGCAGCAGCCCCACGCTGCCCCGGCTGTGCGGGGAGGGCGGGACAGTGTGGGCGTGACGTCACTGGAGGGCGTGGCTCCGGGCCGCGCAGGAACAGCTGGTGCCGGACGAGGGCGTGGGCGGGAGGAGCTCGCGCGGGGTGCGCGGGGTGTGCGGCGGTGAGGGGGGCTCGAGCTGCAGCAGGAGCCGCCGCCGCCGCCGCCGCCCGCCTTGCACCATGTTCGCGCAGCTCGAGCGATGCGAACGCGAGTGGCACGAGCTGGAGGAGGAGTTCCAGGAATTGCAGGTGGGGCCCGCGGGGGGCGAGCGAGCACAGCTAGCCCCCCTCCCACATGCCCGCTCCCTGTCCCTGAGCTGGCATTCCGGCCCCCTCCCCGCCCCCACCCCAGGACCTTCCCCGGCCTGGGGCCTGGGTTTGCCCCCGACCAGCCGGGGGGGGGGGGACCCCCGAGCGCTGTCTGAATGCAAGCCCAGGGTTGGGCCCATCCCCTTGTTGTGGTCCATTTTCTCCGAGACCCCGGCCTCTGGCCGCCAGGGACTGGGGGGACGCACCCGTGGATCCCTGGCAGGCGGAGCCCGTTCCTGCCACCAGCTCTGCCCTGGTCCTCCCCTTGCCCTCCTCTCTCTCTCTCTCTGCCTCTCCGCTCCATCTTTCTGTCTCATCTTTGTCTCTGTCTCTGCTGCTTGAGAAGTTGGTTGACGGGAGGGGGACATGGGTGGGTGGTCCAGCCTCAGAGTTCTCCCAGCTGGGGGGAGGAGGGAAGGAGGTCCCTCGTAGGGGGCTAGTTTGTTTTCTGGGTCACCTCCCCTGACCATCCGTGATGGGCGACCCCTAACTGGGTGTTCTGCCCCTGGCTCCCCAGTTCCTTCTTCACCTAGCTGCCAACTAGGGGCCACCCCTCGGGTTTCACCCAGGACCCCCCCAGAACCTGTTCTTCTGGGCAGTGTGTCCCGACTCTGCAGGTGATACCTGCCGGCTCTGGCTGGCCGCCCTCCTCTGCAAAGAAAGGCTGCTTCCCCCTCGGCCCTTAGCCGCCCTTAGCTCACTCTGGCCTTCTCCGCACAGGGAAGGAGTTGTTGGACTATATGGTCTTTAAGGTCCCTTTGATCTCTAGTTAGAGAAACCTACCAGGGCAGCAGCCCCCAAAATGGATCAAACCCGTTCCCCAAAGCTCTCTCTCCCCGAGTCTCAGAAGATAGGAAAAGTTCAGTCAGCCCTGATGCTCATTTTGGCTTTCTCCTGCTGTATCTTTGGGGTCACTGGGGGGAGCAGGGAAGAGGGAGGAGGTTTGGGGGGGGGGTGTTGGGGGAGGTTGGGATTTTTTGTGCTGCTGCTGTGAATACTTTGCCCTTGCCTGGGCTGAGGAGGTGGAGGCTGACACTTCTGAGCTATGTAATCAATGCAATTAACAGCAATTAGATAGCAAGTCTTGGCAGGCTAAGCTTGCAAAGGAATAATTTACTGCTGGGGAGTTGTTGTTTTCCCAGGCTTTGGGGGTACTTCGCCTGAGGGCAGAGATGGAACCTCTGGTTAAAGGCCTCCTAGGAGTGAACAAGTGACTGGGAGCCGCAGCTCACTGTCTCTGAGGATGAAAGGGGCTTTAGACATCCTCCATCAAACCCCATTTTACAGAGGAAGACCTCAAGGTCCAGAAATGGAGAGACCACTGGCTCTGGCCCCTTCTTTTACAGCTGAGGAAGCTGAGGCCGGGAGAGGTTAATCGATTTTCCGGAGTGTGTGGCAGAACTGGGGCCTAAACCCCTTGGTTTCCTGACTCCAGAATGGGTTCCAATCCTGTTATACCAGGCTTTCTTGGCTGTTCTTGATCTGAGAGCTTAGAAGAATTGACAAAAGCTTGGTCCTGAAAGTGGTAACATTAGTCAATCAGCAAATGATGCTACTCCTGGGGATACAAAGACAAAACCCATTGAAGTAGGCCCTGCCCTCAGGGAGCTTATATTCCAACCATCCTTCAGGCTTTTAAAGTTTGTCAAGCACTGGAATAGATCTAGTCCTGGCTGACTTTCTGTGACCCCCTTTTGGGGTTTTCTTGGCAGAGATACTGGAATGGTTGACCATTTCCTTCTCCAGCTCATTTAATAGAGGAGGAAACCCAGGCAGACAGGATGAAGTGACTTGCCTGGAATCACACACCAGGATGTTCCTGAAGCTGTATTTGAATTTAGGTCTTCTGGTCTCCAGGCCTGGTACCTTAACCACTTTACCACACAGCTGCCTTAGTAGATAACTCCATTTAATTCTCATGGTCACCCTGAGTGATTTCTCCACTGGTAAAGTGTCTTGGAAGAGGAGTAAACCCACCTGGCCTTTGCTCTGCAATTTTTGGTTTTAGAGAGTTGTCTTGGGACACTGAGACCCCCATTCTCTGGATCATAGGGCCATTTTGTATCAGAGGTGAACACTGACCCCAGGACTTCCTATTCCTGAGGCTGTATATTTATCTACTACAGTGCCTCTTTATTTTTATTTTAATTTTTGGGAGGCAAAGAAAGTAAGATTTGAAGTTAGGTTCTCCTGATTGCAGGACTGGTACCTTATACTGCCTTTTGCTCTAGACCAAAGTCAAAGGGAGTCTGCTCACCTTCCCCGGACGCTGTGAGAGTCGTGTGTGAATTGGGTGGAATCTCGAAGGGGAGGCATCTTTGTGGGTGAGGGAAGGGGTTTGGGGATGCACAGAATTGTGCACTTGGCTGTGGGCAGAAAAGTCAAGTTCTTTCACTGTTTAAATCACACTTCTTTCCTCAATGTCACTCAGTGTTCACTGTGGCCACATCTGGATCTTCCCCTGCCATATCCTGTACTTTCCCTCCGTGGCTGCAGCTACCTCTGGGGTGGTGTCTGAAGTCCCTGGGTTTTTGTTTTTCCAGTTCTAGAGAATACAGCCAGAAAAAGAGGAAGTCTGCCCATCTCCTCATCAGGGCTGAGGGAGGCAGAATTCCAAAGGCTGCTGGAACTTCCTCCTCCCCACTCAAAACCTGGGGACTTTCCCCTGGAAGAGAGAAATGCGTTTTCTTTCAGAAGCCCCCGAGTGCCTTGGGGTGAGGGGAACTTTCCTGAGATGATCAATAAGGGTCCTTGGGCTGGACTGGTGGGTGGGATGGAATGGTGTGGATGCCAGCATGCAGGGTGGCTTACATTCCTGATTTTATGGCCTGCGCTGTGACTGCAGAAGGTCACTTACTGATGCTGAGATGGCCATTTTGATGGATGTTTCCTGTCTGATGCTTACAGTCTAGATACTCTTTAAGCCCTCCACTCTCCTTGCTTTGAAGGGAGCCCAGAAAGCCTGGGACTGCCTTCTCTTAGCCCTCTGGTGGAGATGAACTTGTGGTCACTGATCCAAATCTGCCTTTTCTTTATTGCCCCCCCCCCCAAACCATATCTCTCTGTCTTGCTTTTGGGCCCTGAATGTAAGCTCCTTGAAGGCAGCAACTGCTTCAGTTTTCTAGAGTACCACTTAATAAATGTTCATTGACTTGAGTTTCCTTTCCCAAAAATGGAAACTTGAGCCTTCATCTCTTACCACTGTCTTTGCCCATGCTGTGTCTCCGTCCCTAAAATGAGCCCCCTCCTCTTGGTTCCTTCAAGGCTCATCCTTGGAAAACCTTCCCTGAATCCCTTAGTTGTTAGTGCTTTGTAACTCAAATTATTATACAGACTTACTTAGCTTTTCACACTTTGTGCTCCCCCATAATGTAATGTAAACTCCTTGGGTCTGAGGACTTTTTCATTTCATCAAAAAATCATGAATTTCATTCTGGAAAGAACTTTAGAGGCCCTCGAGTCCTTGCCCCTCATTTTACAGATGAGGAACCTGAGGCAAACAGATTAAGCAACTGGCTCAGGGTCATACAGCTATTAAGTGTCAGAGATGGAATTTGAACTCTTCTTTTCAGTCCGACACTATAATAATAATAATTATTTTTATTAACAGCAATGACACTGATAACTGGTGGTTTTCTGCTGGCTAGCACTTTGAGGTTTCCAAAGCACTTTACATGTGTTGTCTCTGTTGATGCCACTGTGCCTTTCTGGTGTTTTTGTCCCCTTTGTGTAGCACGAGGTGTACTGATTGTTGGGGGGGTTGGATGGAGCCTCCTGCCTCTCCCGAGTCCCCAGCCTGGGCCCATCTAGAGCAGGTGGCCCCTCAGCAGGCCGGGCAGGAAACGCCAGTCACCTGGCTCAGCTTTCGTCAGAGGGAGAGCCCAGCCAAGGTCACTCTGTTCCCTTCGATGCTCCTTTGGTCGTCATCATCTGTCCCCTAGTTCTTTTTCCACCCCCTTTAGCAGAAACCACTGCCAGCAACGCCAGCAGGGCAGGCTCAGTTACCAGGGGCAGCTACCTGGGAGCCCAGGAGCTTCTAGGACAGAGGCGGCCCATAAAGTGGGGAAGAGTCCGGGACTGGGGTCTGCCGAGCCCTGGGCGGCACCTCCTTAGAGACGCTCAGTGACCCCCTCCCCAACCCTCTCCTAAAGGCCCTCTTCCATCTGCTCCATATGTGCACACAAGAGCTCGTGTAAAGGTGTGTGAATGTATATATGTACACACACTCGTAGAGCCACAAGGCATGTGTGAGTGCATGCATACATGTCCACACATGTGTACGTGTGTAAATAAACACACATGCCATCACAGGTACATGTATGTCTGCACATGTGTCTGTGCCCCGTGTATGTAAATCACATCATACGAGTATGTATACATACATATATATATTTGTATGTATGTATAATCCTATCATATGAAAGAGTGTCTTTATATCTCTCTGTGGATGTGTCTCCATATATATGCATATATATATATATATTATCCTATCATATATGAATATATGTATACACACATACATCTACATGGTGTGTACATATATGTGTGTGTCTAATATCTCTAGTTACGTGTTTATGTGTGTGGATTCACACATGTGTGAATACATTTATGCCCACACTTATATCTCTACCTGTGTTTAAAACCATACCCTATCTTGTGTGTGTATGCACACACATGTGTAGAACATTTGTGGATGAATGTTTATTTATATGTATGTCTGCTGTCATCCTCATTAGAATGGAGACTCTCTGGGGTCGGTCACGGCTTTTTCCTCTTTCTTTCTCTCCCTGTAGCTTAGTGTAGGACCTGGCTCATCATTGATGGATGATGGATGAACATTTTGTAACTGGGTGACCATAGCCTACTTGCTTCATTGCCCTGTGCCTCAGTTTCCTTATCTGTCAAATGGAATGCTTCATGCTCAGAGCAGCTCCTAGGGTGGTTGGAAGGCTCCTGTGAGCCTTTGAGCGCTTTGTAAACAATCAGTTGCCATAGAGATGCCAGCAGCGTGGCTAAGTCTGGCCTCCCTCATGTGGGGCCCCAAACCCATGGAACTTTGGAGGTCAGGAAACCCACTGGGCCTCTAAAAGTAGGCAGACCCCCAGACCTGTGACCCTTCTGTTGGATTTCCTGGGATTGTTCAAACAGTAATAATCCTTTCCATGACGGTGGAAAGCCTGCTGACTTGGGAGTGCTGAGTCTGTAGTCACGAGACTTGATTCTTTCTTTTACTTGGCCAGGGTCATACAACTAATAAGTGTCTGAGGTTGACTTTGAACTTGGGTCCTCCTGGCTCCACATCCTGAAGTCCCTAAGGGTACTCTTACCCCATTTTGAAGGGGAGGCCTGTGAGAGGTTCAGTGTCCAACGTATGTCATACTTTGAGGCAGACATTAATTGTGGCAGTACTTGAACCTGGTCAATGGCATCCAAGTCCTGTGATTGACTTCTAGGGGGCTTCCATTATGTCCTACTATGTGTTAAGGCTGCTTGTGTTAGAGTGGGACGGGTAAACCTCTTCCACATTGAACAGTCTCTTATTTTAAGGGTGCAGAAAGAGGCAGATTGGTCTCTACTAGTGAATGTAGGCTGGTTGTCTCAGAAGCTGGAAAACTTGAATTCATATCCTACCTCCTATGAATACAGAGTATATAAGGACAATTGGGATCTGCAACTTGGATCTGCATTGATAGATATTTCTTCCCCCACAATTCACTACGCTGTGTCCACACAAAACAACAACAACAAAAAACTGTTTAGGACTAAGCAAAAAGAAAATTATTCCGTGCCATTTGATTAGTCAAGCCTTTCTTAAGCACCTACTATATGCCAGGAACCATGCTAGATACTGAAGATTAAAAAGAAAATAGAAAAAGCCTCTGTCCTCAACGTGCTTATGTTCTGTCTCTGCTGTCAGTGTGTGTTTATGTAAGCACATAGAGATACAAGATAATGTGTGGGAAATCCTTAGGAGCTAGGAGTACCAGGAAATATCTTGTGCAAAAAGGTGGCCCTTCGGGTGAATTTTAAAGAAGTCACAGGATTCTAAGATGAAGTGATGAGGAGGAAAAACATTGAAAAAACATCTAGTACAGAGGCATGACGATAGGAGATGGAAAATGGAGGTGGGGGATAGGACTGGATCATAAACTATGGAAGAAGGCCGGAAAGGTAGTGAGGGGCTGGATTGTGAAGGGATTTAAACTGCAAAATACAAAGGTGTTTATATTTCATCCCAGAAGAAATAGGGAGCTACTGCTGGTTATTGAGTCAGCTGGATTTGGAGGAAGAGAGAATGAGTTTGAGATGCCTGTGGGACTTGTCCAAAAGGCAGTTTGAGATGAAAGAGCTCAGGAGACAAGACTCAGGCCAGATCTCTAGATCAGAAAATCATCCACATAGAGAGAATAATTGAACCCCTGAGAACTGATGAGGTCACTGAAAGTGTAGAGGGAAGAGAAGAGGGCTCAGGGCTGAGCCTTGGGGAGCACCCACACTTGGGGTGAGGGTGTGCTGTAGATGTGAAGTGTCGCTCCAGAGTATGATTGAACCAGATTAAAAGCAAATTGAGAAATATTTAACCAAATAAATAAAAATACGAGACACTGATAGCATTACATTTAAAACTAAATCAACCAGTAGCCTGTAAGGATCCCCCATATATGGATGAAATGTCACTGATATAATGGGTAGTTTAGCAAAAGAGACAAAGAATGGACAGTCACACATTTAAGAGGAAAACCTGGGTAGACCAGTGTCAACAACAAAAGAATCACACACACACACACACACACAAATATACTCCAGAAGGAGAAGTCTGGCAAAGGCTGCAGAAAAGATTGAAAGAAGGCCGGCCAATTTGGCAATCAGGATTGTCAGTGACTGAAAGATTAAAGAACTCTGAAACAGAGCTCCCCTAAAACCCAGCTTCTTAAACTGTGGTTCATAATCCCATATGGGGTCATGCAACTGAATATGGAGATTGTGAAATTTTGATTTATTATCAGCAAATGTTTGATTTGTATCCCTATCTTATTCACCTATATACCTGGGGTCATGGAAAAATTTCTTGAGTGAAAAGGGCTTGTGAATGGAACAAATTTAAGAAGGCTTACCCTAGAATACCGATGATGAAACTGATCTTATCTTCTCTTCCTCTTGACTGAGAGGTGATGGACTAGACTATAGGGGCGATAAAGGTACAGGAAGACATATGGCTTCAGACGTGGATCCGGTTTATTTAATTGTGCTTATATGTTACAAGAGAAGGGATTTATTTTGAGGGGTGAGAGAGGAGGAATTCTGGAGGAGAAGGGATAGTAATAAGAGAATGGAACAATTATAAGATAACTTGAAGAAAGCCAAAGGAAGTTAAGAGAGATAGAAGCTAGCATCGGAGTTACCATCTTAAATGTGTTATAAACATGGAAAAAAGCAAGTGTTCATAATTGAGATTCAATCATTTAGTCAGTTAGCAGTTACTAAGCATCTACTGTGTGCCGAGCACTGTGCTAAGTTTTGGGGATGCAAAGAAAGGCAAAAAAACATCCAGTACTAGCTCTCAGGGAGCTCATAGTTCAATGGGGGAGACAACATGCAAATACTATTTACAGACAAGGTATAAAGAGGAGGTTGGGGAAAGCCTTACTGGGAAAGGCTGAAGTGCAAAAGGAGCCTGGGTAGCAAAGAAGTAGAGACGAGGAGAGAAGGAACTCCAAGCAGCAACGGGACAGCCACATTCAGAGTCTGTCTGTCTGTCTGTCTCTCTCTTTTTCACACACACACACACACACACAATGCAATGTGTATTTCTTTTTTTTTTCTGATTGGTCTTTGAGTATGGAAATGGCCATATTTGTATGTCAAGTTCACAACACGTTTATTTTTTGGGAAAGGTTATTAGTGATTTGAGAAGGAGCAACTTCAGCAAAATGACAGAGTTGGAAGCCAGATCTCCCAGGTTTTAGAAGTGGAAAAGTCTTATAAAAACAAATGTTGAAAAAAATGTATTTGGAAAAATAAAATACTATTGAGAGAAAAAATAGGAGAAAGTGGAGATGCTAACAATTAGAAGACTTGTTCAAGGAGTTTGAGAAAAGCAAAAGGTTGTAAGATCAAGTGAGAGTTTTTTAAGTTTTGGGGGAAACTTAGGTGTGTGTTTGTAGGCAGCAGAGAAGCTGCTAATAGAGTGAAATTAAAGGTTAAAGTGGGAATGATTATGGGGACAATCTGCTGGAGAAGAATGGAGAGAACCGGATTTGAGGGCAAGAATCTCCATCAAAGAGTGAAGTAAAGGAGGTGAGAATAAAAGATGATATTGAGGGTGGTGAGAAGAGGAAAGGGAGAGCATGTATGAGGGGTGATGTGGGAGGTTTGAGGAGTATGACTGAACCTTAAAAACAAATTGCAGGCAGCTAGGTGGCCGCAGTGGATAGAGCAGTGGCCCTGAAGTCAGAAGGACCTGAGTTTAAATCTGGTCTCAGACACTTAATACTTCCTAGCTGTGTGACCCTGGGCAAGTCACTTAACCCCAATTGCCTCAGGGGAAAAAATGGCTTTGCAATGTTGAAAAATTACCCATGCATATGTTTTGTAAATAAAAAGCTTTAATAAAAAATTGAGGAATACTTAACAAAATCAATAAAAACATAATGAGACACACTGATAGCATTACATTTTAAAACCAAATTAACCAGTGCCCTGCAAGGATCCTCATGTATGGATGAAATAAATGCCACTGATATAATGGGTAATCTTTTGCTAGAAAAAATGGGTTTCTTTTGCTAGAAACAGTGAGCAGTCAGATGTTTAAGAGGAAAAACTGGGTAGAACAGTGTCAACTCCCCCAACAACAATGACCACAAAAGAACCAGCCTCTCTGCAGAAAGGGATAGAGAATTAATTAGGGAGGAATAAAAGGATTGCCTGGCAGCAGTGAGAGCCCAATTGGGATTAAATAGCATTAATTTATAAAGGTCCAATCAGCTTTGATTAGTGACTTCTTACAGCTCTGTGCAACGAGTGGAAAAAAAGGAGGCTGATGGGGAATGATCTAAGGTTGGGGTTTGGCAAGGAAGTGTCCTTGTAAGACCATAGTTTAACAGATTTAAGAGCAGAGGATTATGCCAGATTTAAACTGGTTCACTAACAGGTCAATATTGAGAGGGTGCTAATGATGGTGATGAGGTCCTGTGGCTTGGGAAGGGCTCCATTATTCAGAGCTGACTGCCTACTGCTGTCTCTTGCTCCGGGAGCTACCTGAGAATGAGAAGCATTGCAGATAAAGAATCAGTAAAGAGGTTAGACTCAAATCTCACCTCTGACCTGTGAATTTGAACCTTGATTTTCTCCTCTGTAAACTGAGCTTATTAATTTTGTTGTTGTTGAATCATTTTTCAGTCATTTGAGGTTTTCTTGGCAGAGACACTAGAGTGGTTTTGCCATTTCCTTCTCCAGCTCCTTTGACAGAGGAGGAAATTGAGACAAACAGGGTAAAGTGACTTCCCCAGGGTCACACAATTAGTCATTGTCTGAGGCTGGATTTGAACTCTGATCTTCCTGACTCCAGACTTGGTGTTCTATTCACCTTTTATTAATAATAGCAGCTAACATGTGACACTTTACATACTTGGACCTCCCAGCATCTCTCTGAAGTTGCTACTGTTATTCCTGTTTTGCATATAGGGAAACTGAGGCAGAGGGTCCTACTGCTAGTACGTATCAGAGTAAGGACTTCAGTTCTGCTGATCCACCTTGTTGCCTCTAACTCCACCCCAGGCCATTGGAGGGCCCCCAATGAGATAATAGTGTCAGTTATCAGGATGGTGAACATTCCCTTTCGACACCTTCCAGTACTCAGGTTGGGGGCTTCTTTCCCACCCTGGTTTGTCTGCAGCCACTTAATCATCTCCAGCTGTTTCCCAGCTGTGTGGCTACTGAACCCAAAGTCTCCAGCGGACAGAGAGGTTTACACAAGTATCTCTAATTCCTAATAGAAGCAAACATGTTTGTGATTAATGAATTTCCTTCTTTGAAAGGAACACATGGGCACATAGAAGAGACTGCTACATTCTGGGAGGGACCCCCATTCTTCCAGACTTCCCAAGACCCTCAACTGCCTTCCCACTCAGAGGAGCAGATGTTATGGGGGTTTTTTAATTGTTATTTTTTTTAAATCAGGAGAGAGTTCAGGGGCATGTATAGGGGCAGAGTAGAGATTTCTTGCTTCTGGACACTGTATATGAATCCTATCAGTCCTCCCCATGTTAGGAAGGGAGGGTGCTCTGCATTTGCCTCCGTGCTTCCCATGAGCAATTTTCAGAGGCCGTGTCACAGTATGGGGACTGTGTGTCAAGCCCTGTAACCTGGCAATCTGCCTTCCATTTGCATGGAGCTCTCCTGTTCCTCCACCCCACACTAAGCCCAGCAATAAGAGGATACTAGTTTTTCCTTGGTTTTGCTGGAAAAATAAAGTCTCAGAGTCAGGAGACCTGGGTTACATGCCGCCTTAGTGACTGGCTCACTGTCACTGACAGTGTGACCAGGGACAATGGCTAAGTCCCTAGACTTCTCAGTGCCCTGGGCATCTTTCAGGTAGCTGGACCTTCATATACCCAGACTTACTTGCTGTGTGATCCTGGACAAGTCACTGAACTTCTCATCCTGTTTGCTCATTGATGAAATGGGGATAGTAACAGCACTCAATCTATAGAATTTGGTGTAAAGCTCAAATGGGATAATATTGGTACGGCACTTTGCAGACCTTACAATGCTACATAAATGATATAAATTAGTAGGAGCTGCCCAATAAATGGAAATTGACTTGAATCTCGGAGGTCTTTCCCCCTCGGCTTCCCATGCTCCTTTGATTTCAGCCAGCCTTCTGCAGCATCTGTGACATGGGTTCCAACCCACTCCAATGTGTCTTAAGTCCTTATTGTGGCCAGGTATTGCCCTGGGCACTGGCAATCCAAAAACAGAAGGAAACGATCCTTTCCATCCAACTTTCTTCGTGAAGCTCACATTCTCCTGGGAAAGAAGTGTATACATTCTGATTTGAGGATAAGCGAATGGGAATCAGATAATGCTTCCTATGGGGAATTTCCTGGAGGCAGAGGTGAGACAAACCAGGTGTGGGGGTAACAGTTTATGCAAAGGCTCGGAGGTGGGAGCTGCCCCAAGTTCTGTTCCCTCCAGGGAGGAGGAGGGGAATGTGGGCCAACCTCCAGGGAGGCCTGAGGAGAGAATGCATTTCTTGCATTATCAGCTGCTGTGGTGATACCCTGAGGTCTCTTCCAACTAAGACAGCCTGGCATTCACAGTGCAGATAGAGGCTGGGAGTCTTGCTCTCCCTGGATTTTCATGAGGTTGAGTGGTTTGTGTTTTCTGAACCTCACTTTCCCTTCCTTTAAAATTGAAAGATTGACAGACCACCTGCTTCACGGGGTTACAAAGGAGAGGAGTCTGCTTTGGAAACCTTGAGAAGTGGGAGGGAGAGACGGCTTGCTTGTTGGGAGGACCCCAAGTTGTGGACATTGAATGTGGGTTCAGGTGCCCACTTTGAATGGCCTTGTTTAAGGTCTGTTAACTTGCCTGGACTCAGTTTCCCCATTTGTAAAATGAAGGGCATTGGGCCAAGTGGCCCTAGATTTAGGGTCCTCTGATCCTGTTACCATTCTGGGTCTCAGTTGCTTCAAATGAGAGGGTTGAAGTAGATCACCCCCCAATGTCTCTTCTAGCTCTGAATCTATGCCCCCCAGGCATTTTTGGTGCTGGATGATACAGTGCCTTGTGCCAGGCGCTGCCAACGCTCAGTGCTTGTGAGAATCTGCAGGATGGAGTGATTCTGCATGGAGGGCTTTCCCAGTTGTCTCAGTTAGTTTCTGCCACAAGCTGTTTCTCAGTTGGTTCTTGCCTCTTGGGGACCTGAAGCTCATCTTGCTCGCCTGGGGATGCTGGGCACCTGGGCTTATTTCATCCCTAATGCCTTAGACACAGCTGGCAATAAGGAGGAACAACACAAAGAACAGCGAGAACCCTTGAGATCGTAACCGAGTTTGAGACCAGGCTTTACCCCATTCTGCCCTGGAACCTCAGACAAGACAGCTTCTCTTCTGTAAAATTGGAGAGGGGCACAGGGGAGCGGGATCAGCTCGGTGACTTCTGAGGTCTCCCTCTAGCCCTGAATGTTTGCTCCTGTGCTCTTGGACTGCTCTGCACGTTCTCCAATCTCTGACCTGCTCCCTTCCCTGCCACCCACCAGAACCACATTTCCCATCGGTTTTCCCATTACATTTCCGATGTAATTGTGAGGGTTCTCCATCTGTATTTTATTTCACCGTCCACGTTTCGAGGTGGCTAGGCTAGTGTGAGCTGGCCTAGGTGGCAGGAATAACTGGGTTCCATTCTATTGGCTGTGTGATCACTCTACCTTTTGGCACCCTCAAGCCATTCAAGTTATAGATTGCAGAGCACTTGTAAGTCTTCTTTGATCAGGAATCAGTTTCTCCAGTGGCAAGAAAAACAAAGAGAAATTCCATTTAAAATAACTGTAGATTAGGCTTATATTCCAAAGAGATCTTAAAGGACGGAAAGGGCCCCACATGTGCAAGAATGTTTGTGGCAGCCCTTTTTGTAGTGGTTAGAAACTGGAAACTGAGTGGATGCCCATCAATTGGAGAATGGCTGAATAAATTATGGTATATGAATGTTATGGAATATTATTGTTCTGTGAGAAACGACCAGTAGGATGAACTGAGGTTTGAACTGAATGTGGATCACAACATAGCATTTTAACTCTTTTTGTTGTTTTCTTGCATTTTGTTTTCTCTCATTTTTTTTCTGGTTTGATTTGATTTTTCTTATGCAGCAAGATAATTGTATAAATATGTATGTGCAGATATTGGATTAAACATATATTTCTACCATGTTTAACATATATTGGACTACTTGCCATCTAGGGGAGGGGGTGGGGGAAGGAGAGGGAAATTGGAACATGTTTTTACAAGGGTTAATGTTTTTTTCGTATAAGTTCCATGAACCCCTGAGAAAGAAGTATACTCCCTTCTATCACCATTCAATTTCCTCCAGAGATCTGTCATACCTAACTTTTCTAACATTTTGTTTACCTCCCTAACTTCTTTCTTATTTATTTTGTGGTGTGATTTATCTAATTCTGAGAGAGCAAGGTTGAGATCCCCCACTAGTATAGTATTACTGTCTCCTTGCATCTCTGTTAGCTTCTCCTCTAGGAATTTGGATGCTATACCACTTGGTGCATATATGTTTAGTATTGATACTGCTTCATTGTCTATGGTAGCCTTTAGTAAAATATAGTTTCCTTCCTTATCTCTTTTAATTAGATCTATTTTTGCTTTTACTTGATCTGAGATAAGGATTGCTACCCCTGCTTTTTTTTGTTCACTTGAAGCATAAAAGATTCTGCTCCAACCCTTTACCTTCACTCTGTATGTATCTCTATGTTTTAGATGTGTTTCTACAAGGGTTAATGTTGAAGAATTATCCATGCATATGTTTTGAAAAATAAAAAGCTTTAATAAAGAAAAAAATAAAATAATATAAAATATTTGGGAGTCTACTTGCCAAGACAAAGTCATGAATCATTTTCTCAAAAGGAGCTTCCTATGCCAGTGAAATGACAAAACAGCAGCTAGGTGGCACAGTGCTTAGAGCGCAGGACCTCGAGTCAAGGAGACTTATTAACTGCGTGACCCTGCCTGTCTCAGTTTCCTCATCTGTAAAATGGGGGCAGTTTTAGCACTTGCCTCTCAGGATGGTTGTGAGAATCAGAGGAGGTAATATTTGTAAAGTACTTTGCAAAATCTTCCTGACACTAGGCTCAGCACTCTATCCATCGGGACAGGATAGGATTATAGATTAAGAACTAGAAGGAACTTTCAGGGTCTTTGAATCCAACTCTTTCATTTTACAGATGGGGAAACTGAGGCCCAGCCAAGGTAAATGGCTTGCCCAAGATTACACAACCAGTCCACAGTATAGAAGAAAGTACTTTTAATTTCAGTCATCTGGAACCAGGCTGGATCGTTGCCTTTGATCAGTTCTGTTATCTGAAGTTATATTATTGAAGTCATTCTGTCTGTATATTCTCCTTTTTCTCTTTGTAACAGTCATAACAAGTCTTGTGATAAAAGATTTAGAACTAGAGGGACCTTAGAATCTGGGGTCAGGAGTGAGATGTGGATGATACTAGGTGATACCATAGTGTATAGCGTGCTGTACCTGGCAATTAGTGGTGCCATAGTGGATAGTGAATCCTGGAGTCAGGAAGACTCACCTTCACAAATTCAAATCTGAACCCAAACACTTACAAGCTGAGTGGTCCAGGACAAGTTACTTCACCCTGTTTGCCTCAGTTTTGTCATCTGTATAATGAGCTGGAGAAGGAAATGGCCAACCACTCCAGTATCTCTTGCCAAGAAAACCCTGAATGGGGTCACAGAGAATTGGACATGACTAGAACACTTGAGCAGCAATAAATATGTTGATTTGTTTGGATTGAAAGCTTATTTGATGCAAAAGAGAGTTCTGGGGGGCTGGAGCCAGTAGGAAGTGGCCCACACATAGATACATAGCTATACACATCCAACATGTCTATGTACACACATGTATAATCTCACCGTCAATAAAGCAAAAGAAGTGCACAGAAAACTAAACATCCCCGGGGGAAGGGAAATGCTGACAAGGCAATTTTGTAACTGCCATGATAAATGTAATATACATTGTTAAAAACAAAGTGTATGTAATAGGAATTTGTGGTTTCACACACAATCTTTTTGTCTGTCCTTTGTATTGATTGTTAAATTCATAATAAAAATGAAAATATCTTTCCCCAAAAGGTACCTTAGAGGCCATCTAGATAGCTCCTTAATTTTACAGATAAAGAAACTGAGATTTAAATAAGTATGCCTAAAGTCACACAGATTTATTTATGTTATTATTTATCACAGAATGTTTATATTAATAATGGCTAGAGAGCATCATAGGATGCTTTAACATTTGTTTCTTCCTTTTTTTCTGGAGGTAATTAGGGTTAAGTGAGCTAATCAGGATCACATAGCTAGGAAGAATCTGAGCCTAGATTTGAACTCAGCGTCTCCTGCCTCCAGGATGGGTGCTCTATCCACTCTGCTACTCTGCTGTTCCTAACCTAAAGTTTTCAGAACACTTTATACATGTTTTCTCACTTGATCCTCATAGAAATTGCAGGAGGTAGAACCTTTATTATCCCTATGTTACAGATAAAGAAACAGGTTGATAAAAGTTCTTGGGACTTGCTAATGGTCATATCACCTAGTAGATCTCTGAGGTAGGATTTGAATCCATGTTTTTTTTTTTTTTTTTGATTTCAGGTCCTGCCCTGCTCTACTTAATTGTCCCTGATGACAAAAGTGGGATATGAACCCAGCATCTCTAACCCCAAAGCTAATGTTGTCTCTGATGCTCTGAATTCCTCCAATTTGCCATTTCTCATTGGCAGTAATATTCCACTACACTCGTATGACTCTTTAGTCATTCTCCAGGCAGAGGGTCCCCACTTTATTTCTAGTTCTTTGCTCTAAATATTTCAACTCACATGGGGGTCTTACTTTCTATCTTTGACCTTCTTAGGGTATATACAAAGCAGAGGGATCACTGGGAACTAAGTTATGAAACAAAGTTTGTGACATTTGTCAGATAATTCCACATCATTTCCCAAAATGATTGGCCACTTTGCAACTCCACCAACAGTGTGTTAGTGTGCCTGCCTTCCCACGGCCCCTCCAACACTAACTTGCCATTTTTAAATTCTCCTTGATGATTTGAGCAGAAGTTTTAATTAGTTTATGTCTCTCAAGTGTACCTCACCTTGGTTCATGGTTGTTAATAGATTGCATTTCTTCTTTTGAAGGTGATCCGTGTTCTTTGGTATGTCTCTGTTCTTGCCTCAAGCTTTGTGAACTTTCTCCTGTCTTGCTGGTCCTAGTAACATGGTTTCTCCCATGAGGCAGGAGATGTTGAACTGTTGTGTATCGGTCCTACCTGAAACACTCTACAGTGTTCTGCATATGCTGCCTTTGCATGATGATCTTGTCTCATGGAGCTTTCTGTCATTCTCTTCTTTTTAGGAAACCCACAAAGTATATAGACAGAAGCTGGAAGAGCTGACCACACTCCAGGCCTCCTGTAGTAGCTCCATCAGCAAGCAGAAGAAACGGCTATCAGACCTCAAGGGTAGTCTCCAGAGGTGAGGGGAGCACAAACTGTTTGCCCATGCCTCCAGACTGGGGATGGGCATGGAGGGAGGAGTACTTGGCTGGATCTTGAAATCTTAGCCCACATCTTAATTTGTAATACCCCATAGTTAAGTCAGCCTTTGATTTTCACCTATGGTCCTACTTGCTTTCCTTTTCTCTTCCCCTTCTTTTTTCTTTTCCCTCCCTCCTCTCTTCTTTTCCTATTACTCTCTTCTTTTTATCCTTCCCCCTTGCTCTCCCTTCTTCCTTTCCCTCCCTTCTCCATCCTTTCCCTCTCTCACTTCTTTTCCCTCCCTTCTTTCAGCCTTTCCCTCTGCCCTTTCTTTACTCCTTCTTTCCTCTTTTCCTCCCTCTAGTTCTTTTGTCTTTTCCTTCTTCCCCCCGCCTTTCCTTTCCTTTCTCCATCTTTTCCTTTCTTTTTCTAGTTCTCTCTCCTTCATCCCACTCCCTCTCTTCCTTCCTTTCCTCTTTCCCTTCCTGTTGAATACTTGGGAGAAGTAGTGCTGTGCAGTCTCAGAATCAGGAAGTCCCCTGGTTTAAAAAGTCCTGATGAATTGCCTGTGTGACCCTGGGCCTGAAATTTGTCTTCTTTCTCAGTGTCCTGCCAGGCAACACTGAGTCTGAATTTCAGAGAACGTGTCTACTGCTTTGTAGAAGGAATATCCTCCCCTGAGAGTTCCCTGTAGTAATGAAATAACAGTCCCTATCCCTACTAAAAGCTGGGTATTGAATGTTAATACAAATACTTGAACAAGTTTAGTGGATATTTGCAGTTAAACGAATTTCAGTGAATAATATATTGTAGTAACTCTTGCCTCCTTTCCAAGAAGCAGTGCAGTTTAGTTTAGAGAGAGGGCAGGCCCTAGGTGTAGACAGCCTGTACTCTGCTCCTTCCTGAGTTACATCCCCAGCTTGTTTGCTCTCTCTGACTCAAATTTCTCATCTGTCTCATCTGTAAAATGGGGGCTGATGATACCTGCACTGATGATGTCACAGGAGAAACTATAGATGTCTTAGTCAGTCAAAAATATGTTTTAAGTGCCAGGCACTGTGCTATGTGCTGAGATACAAAAAGGAGCAAAAGAAGGCTTCGGCCCTCAAGGATCTTTCGATCTAAGGGATCTTAAGAGTCCTAGAGCTAAAGCTGGAAGGGGCTTTTCAGGCCCATCATTTTACAGAAGGGGAAACTGAAGCCCAGGGAGATAAAGTGAGTTACTCAAGGTCACCCAGGTAATAAATAGTAAGGTTGGGATTTGAATTAAGGTCCTTAGATTCCTCATCTAGCTTGCTTTCTACTGTCCAAACTGCCTACTATGGCACTTTAGAAAGCACTGAGTAACATGTAAAAGCCAGCTGCCGTTGTTGTTATTTCATTCACACAAATATTTATTGAATGCCTACTGTATGCAGAGCACTGTGTGTGCTAGGCCCTGTTCTCAGAAAGCACCCAGACTAGTGTAAGGGCATGGCACATACACAGGTAATTATGACACAAGCTATTATTTTGGATCAGCCAGTTTCCTGGACCCAGAGTAAAGGGATCCCCACACTTATATTCCAGCTAATTTGAAGGTTCTTGCTGTCTTGGGAGTGGAGGGGGTGGGGAGGGAGGAAGGGCAGTGTATGATTATGGGAGAGCTCTGAAATTGCAGTCTGGGGACTTGGATTTGAATCTCAGCTCTGCTATTTACTGCCTGTGTGACTAGGGGCGATGCCTTCAGTTCTCTGAGTCTCGTTTTCCTCATCTCTGAAATGAAGCCTTTTTTCTAATCTCATAGGCCTATAAGGCTCCTTCCAGGTCTAATCTATGATCCTGCGATCCTGTCACGTTTAAAAAGTTGTTTTCCAGGTTTAGCAGGTTGATGACCTAGTTACAAGATTAGACCCTCAGTTTATAAACAGATGTCCTTTGGCTGTAAGGGAGACCCTGGCAAGGGGGTGTGGATGACTTAGGGCAACCCCCTTTTCCACTGTGGAAAAAAGAAGTGAAAGCTTCTATCTTAGCAATGTAAGCTTAGGCCTTTCCTTCATAAATGACGACATATGGTTTGTGATTGCATTGTTCTGCATTCACTAATTCCTGAAACATTCAACCTGTGCCTCAGAGTCTGTAATGCAAGGTAGAGGTTATGCTGCTGGCCCTCCAGGAGGAGGGTGTGCCCTCTGAGCTGTTTTTCCAGTTTAGGGGAAGAGTTTTTGCTAATGAATGACACCCAGACTGCATATTATTGTAGAGCTTTTACTTCTCAAGTACTTACACTCTTACCAGTTGTCATAAGACAGGCATGATTATAAGTACAACATGAGCTTCTCCAGGGCAGGGATTGTCTCCCTTCTGCCTTTGGATCATTAATCTCTGTCATGCAGGAAATATTTATTAATGCTTGTTGATTTGATTGTTTCTATTATGCAGAAGGTAAACTGAGGCAGAAAGAAGAATTAGAAATGTTTACACTCTTATCAGTTGTCATAGGACAGGCTTGATTATAAGTACAACGTAAGCTTCTCCAGAAGGAAGGATTAGAGCTGTAAAATTGACTATTTCTGTTATACAGAAGGTAAACTGAGACAGAAGGAAGAATTGGAGATGTAAAGTTGATTATTGCTATTATACAGAAGGAAGGATTAGAGATGTAAAGTGTAATGGGAGCTCAGAGGCTGTCTTATTCCAACCCTTTCATTTTATATATGGGGGAAACAAGGCTTACGTTGGTGAAGGGATTTGACTAAGATCATGCAGGTAGTGTCAGAGGTAGAATATGAACTCAGGTCCTCTGATTACAAAGTGAGTGTTCTTCATTTTCTCTCACTCGGTTAAGAAGCCTGACTGTAGGCTTAAAATGAGGGGGGTGGTGGCAAGATGCCTTTGCGTGCCCAGACCTGGGAGTGTCTAGACAAGCTGGCAGCTAGCTGAGCCAACACTCCCACCCTTCTCCCTTTCCATCTCAACAACAGGTGTAAGCGGCATGCCAACTTTGAAGAGGCCGACCTCATTCAGCAGATGAGCGCCAGCATCAAGGAACGGCAGAATATCTTCTTTGACATGGAAGCTTACCTGCCCAAGAAGAACGGGTGAGGGCTCTGGGCAGTTGGGGAGGGTCCGGTTCCACAAGGACAAGGTAGGAGACCTGGTGGCTTCCCCAGACTTGGCCAGCTCTAGGCCTGCAGGAGAGCTGATGCACAGAGTACCCAGTTATGGAGGCCCCAGGCAGATTGATATCTCTGCCTTCTCAGAGCTGTCTGGGGCAGAAAGTTTGTGAGGTCACATGCAGAGCCAGGAAAGAGTCTTTCATAGTCTGGCTCTTGTCTTTCCAGGCTGATCTCGAATCTCTACTGTCATAAACACTGTGGTCCAGCCAAATTGGCCTTCTTGCTGCCCCATAGTACAACCCCAGGCTGGCTTCAGGACAGCTCAGATCCCCCCCTGCAGGAGCCCTGCCTTGATCGTCCCCCACTGCTAACGCCTTCCCTCTGAGATTGCCTCCCATTTGTGCTGGATGGATCCTGGCTTTGTCTAGTGTTCTCCAATACTAAGCACAGCGCCTGGCACATAGTAAGTGCCTAATATATGCTTGCTGGCTTGACCGACTGCTTCTGGGTTTTCCCAGAGGCTGGCCTTTATTCTTGAGATTGCCTCCGTCACCCCCTGTTGGAGGTTTGGACACATGCATTCACAAACCATATGTTGTCATATACAGAGCCAAAGCCCGTGCTACATTACTAAGTCAGGAGCTTTCGTTTCTTTTTCTAGCAGTGGGGAGGGGGCTGCCCTAAAGCATCCCTTTCACATGCCCCCTCCTTCAAGACCTCCCTGGTCCCTAATCATTCCCCTCATTTATTTGCATTTCTTTGATATCTACCCTAAAGTTAGGTGTCCTTAATTAGGAACAGGGACTAAGATTGTTTTATATCGATGGCACCTAGCTCAATCTCTTGTCTGTTGTAGCCTCTTAGAAATACTTATTGATTAATTGGTTGGAAAGAGTCTATTCCCTTATCAGCCATAAGAAGGGGTAGTGAAGGAATATAAAGGGCTCTCAATGCCAAGCTGAGGAGTTTGTATTTATTCTATTTTTGTTGGTATTTTTTATTGAAATTTTTTATTTTCAAAACATATGCAAGAATTTTTTTTCAACATTGACCCTTGAAAAACCGTGTGTTCCATTTTCCTCCCCTTCCCCCCATCCCCTCCCCTAGATGGCATGTAATCCAATATATGTTAAACATGGTAAAAAAAAAAAAAACATATGTTAAATCCAAATGTATTTTATTCTAGAGGTGATAGGGAGCTATTTGAGGTTTTACACCAGGAGAATATCCTAGTTTACCCTTGTGCTTTAGGAAGTACCAATTAGGAAGCTCCCAGGGCAGGTAAAAGTGGGCATACAGCACTGACATCCTGTTCCTTGTGAACTGAGATATCATCTTTGACATAAAAGGAGTCAGTGGGGCCTGAATCAGCTCATCCTTGATTGTCTTTTTAAATGCTTTCAAGAAGGTATATATTTGCATGATTTGTAACTCTAGAAGCAATAACAAACATCTGATGACTGTAAGAGGCTGGGAGGCAGTCTGGGGTCCTAGACTTTGCTCTATAATAACCAGCTTTTGACCTTGGGAAGTTAGCTCTCTGAGCCTCAGTGTCTCCATTTGGAAAACAAAGAATTTGGGCTAAATGATTTCTAAGATCTTTCCCAGCTGACATCTCCTGTTTCAAAGGCCCCTCCCAGCTTTCTTTATTCTGAAAACTACAGTTTATATCTCTTGGTTCTTCCATTTTTAGTCTTGCCCACCTGCCCAGGCAACAACATTATGTGCTCACGATTTTTGTGGGTGTTTTGGATAATAATACTCCAGCTTTCCTCAACAGTGTCTGTGTGTCTATATACAGGACTCCCCCAGAAAGTTAGGATTTGGGGGGAGAGGGGGAACCAACAGTGTGTATATTCAGTTATAGGTCCGATTAAAAAAACAATGTGTGGGTACTGGGCTAGACCAAAAAGAAGCCATCTTTGCCTTCAAAGAGCTCATGATTAAGGAGTGGTGAAAACAATGTGGGCACAAATAAATAGCCAATAAAATCATTTCAGAATTATAATATGAAGTATTTCAATGACTTAGATGGGGGAGAGGGTCCAGAAAGGTCTTGTGTGGGTGGGGACACCTGAGTTGTACCTTGAAAGGAGCCTCATTGATGATCTATTCTTTTCTTTCAGGCTGTATCTTAGTCTGGTTCTGGGCAACGTCAACGTTACCCTCCTCAGTAACCAGGCCAAGTGAGTATGTCCAGTTCCTTTACTTTTTCTATGTACGTCTTAGACTCCCTAGGACCCTACCCCACACCCCTTATGGGAACCCTTCTCAGGATTATGTTTTTAAATATATAAAATAAAATACACAGCTTAAAAAGGAAACCAATTATATTGAAATACAGCCATCCCAATATGAGAAAAAACAGGTTCCTAGTTGTGCTTTAGGAGGTGTCCCCTGTGCTGTGGGCCTGGGACCATGGCCTTCCCTTATGAGACCCAGGAGACAAAAGATGGTCCTCACATAGAATGCACCCCAAGCTCTTGTATAAGGATACGGTTAATCCTCCAGATCGCTAGGCTTCCTGATGTCTGATTTTCCCTTTAAATGTCTTTTTGGACCTAAAAGGCAGAACGCTGAGTACTGTGGAAATTGGACCTTGGAATTTGTATTGAAAAGGGAAAGGAAGCCTGAGTTTCTGGACCCTTGTCCTCAACTGTCCCAGGCCCTTAACTAGCAGGTTAAGGTGTGGAGAGTGATGCAGTATATAATTCTCCCTGCTCCTCCCCTCACTGATTCCTCTTATTAACAGCAAGTTTTAATTTGGGGACAAGGGTTAAGAGTAGACTTCCATTCTTCCAGTGTCCTACTCCAGCTCAAGTGGATGTTCCCGGTGTAAGGTTAGAATTACAAGGGGCCTTAGAGATTGCTCCGGCTTTCCCAGCCTTCTTCGGGTGTTTGAAAGACCATTTCCTGCTGGAGGGATTAGCTTTATCCTGCTTGGCCGGAGAACCAGGAACCATGGGTAGGCGTTGTAGAGATTTGGGGCAAGTTTTTTGCCAGTAGATTTCCCAGTGACTCTCCCATAGTAGAAGGCACTGGCTTTGAGAGAAAGCAGCTTCCTCCTCACTGGGGGACCAAGGAGAACCCCTCTAAAAAGTTTTATTGAAGTCTTGTTTTTACATCATAGTCATTTCCTGCTATCTACTCCCCACCTTCCTGGTGACCAAAACGTTAACCAGAATTAACCAATAGGCTCATAGGCTTATGTTTTAGAGCTGGAAGGGACCTTAGGGTCTCACACCCTTTTTTTTTTTTTTTTTTTGCTGAGGCAATTGGGGTTAAGTGACTTGCCCAGAGTCACACAGCTAGGGAATGTTAAGTGTCTGAGGCTGGATTTGAACTCAGGTCCTCCTGACTTCAGGGCTGGTGCTCTCTCCACCGTGCCACCTAGCTGCCCCCAGTGCCCTCTTTTTACAGAGCAGGAAAGTGAGGTGTGAGTTTGACAGCTGACTCGGGGCTATCGGGGGGTGCTACATTGGATAGAGTGCCAGACCTGAAATCAAACCCAGCCCCAGAGACCATGCCGTAGCTGTGTGAACCTGGGCAAGTCACCTAACCTCTCTGCCTCAGTTTCCTCATCTGCAAAATGGGGATGTTAATAATAGCCCTTATCTCTCAGGGCTGTGGTGAGGATCCAGTGAAATAATGAATTTAGCCCAGTGCCTGGCACAGTTGTAGGCTCTGCATTTATTATTCCCTTCCTTCTCTCTGTGTCCAGAAGGAGGGTCTCTGCAGTGTGATTTGAATGCAGGTCTTCTGGTTTTTCAGGCGAATACCACAACTGCTGGGCCATGGCATGCTAAGTCAGCAGCCTCCGCCTCCTCCCTCTCCCACAGAAGGAGGCCGGCGGACTTTATGGAGACCCCTTGTGGGAGATGTCGTAGAGGGCATTCTCGTACAGGGCTGGTCTGGGCCAGATGGGCTCTGAGGTCTTGTGTCAGAGATGAGAATAGGGAGATAGCCGGAGGTGGGACGTGACTGCCCCCCAGTCCGGCAGCTAGTCAGGGCTGGGACCCAGGCCCCACGACGGCACCCTTCTGGTGGGGAGGGGAGAGGCTGGTATCAGGGGACGGCACATGGTGGGGTTCTAATCTAATCCTGGCTGGGCTGCTCTTGGCAGGTTTGCTTACAAGGACGAATACGAGAAATTCAAGCTTTACTTGACTATTATCTTCCTGCTTGGAGCCATAGCCTGCAGATTCTTCCTACACTACAGGTGAGTGGTCTGGGACCTGGACTGTGGGGGGGCCGGCGGGGGAGAGGGCGGCTTGGAAGCTGGGCGAGGCTTGTGCCGGTCTGGGATTTCTGGGGTTCCCGTCTCCCCTTCAGCAGCCCCGTTCCAGACCAGAGAAGGCCGGGAATTTGGAGTGTGAGATATAGGATGGCGGTGGGTGGGGCTGAGATGGGGCTTTGGGCTTCCCTGGGGTGGGGTGTGTGGGTCTCAGGCCTAGTTGCCCAACCAGTGGTCATTCATCTCCAGCCTTGGGATTAGCCCTGCTCCAGGGTTTGGGGATTACATTGATGCTTTGAGGGTCATAGATTTAGAAAAGGCAAGAGGGACCTTAGAAATTGTCTTGTCCAAGTCTCTCATGTCATGTATATAGAAACTGAGTTCCGGTTCCAAGATGACCCAAAACAGAGTGAAATACCACACAGCTAGTAGGTGTGGACGTAGTCGATTTTGGATCCACTTCCAGTCCAGTCTTCCCGTTATGCATGCTCCTTTCACCTAGCTCTTAGTGCTCTCTGCTCCCTCATATGATCAAGTTTATACTTCTTGGTGTGTCAGTGGATGTAAGTTCCCTAAGGGCAGGAGCTCGATGCTTTTCCCTTTTTATCTTTGTGTGAGTTGCCAGTGCCATGGGATGAGATCAGACCTTGAAAGTCCCTGGGGGTGGGAGCCCCTGGGCAGGAGCTTCCTGCAGCCAAGGAGACCTGTATCTGCTCTGCAATGTCTAGCATCTTGCCCAGAGTCCCCCAGCTTCATGTCTGCTACATAGTAGGCCCTTTATAAAAAAGGTTGGGTTACTTCCAAGGCCCAGAGGATAAGAGAATCATAATGTCTTAGATGCATCTGATTTCCCACCCCTTCCACCTCCTGTTCTTCAGCACAAGGAGGCAGGTGCGTTTCACGGTTGGCCCTTGTTGGAGATGTTTGTAGGTACCGCGGATGTAGGAGTAAATCGGTGCTTTCTGCTGGGTAGACATGCCCTCCGCTGGTACTCATCTCCCCTCCTGTGCCAGGCTTTTCCATCCTGGGACTCTTCTCTGTGACCTTCCATAAATTCTTCACAGAAAACCTGCCCAATATGTTAGGGCAGATTTTTCTTTAATTCTCTTAATACTCCCTGGCTCTCAGTGCCATCTGTTTTTGTTTGTTTGTTTCTCTGAGGCTATTGGGGTTAAGTGACTTGCCCAGGGTCACACAGCTAGGGAATGTTAAGTGTCTGAGACCAGATTTGAACTCAGGTCCTCCTGACTTCAGGGCTGGGGCTGTACCCACTGCACCACCCAGCTGCCCCTCAGTGCCATCTGTTAAGAGATGGGTACGTGGTGTCAGTAACAGACAATCAGCCGGCAGGTAATAAGCCCCTCTGCTGGGACCAGACACGGGGCTGGCTTTAAAACTACAAAGACAATAATGAAGCAGCCCAGCCTTCAAGATGCTTATATTCTAATGAAGGGGGCAGAGAAGGAGGTGAAATACCCATACGTAGACACAGAGAAGAAATACACAGAATTGACACGAGATAATCTTAGAAAGAAATGTCTTCTTCTCCCCAGAACAAGAGAATGGTTCGGAGAATACGGCGGAGGAAGCTGCAATGCCTTTTTCTCCCACTCCTTAGCTTGAGTTTCCCCAAACTCTTGACAGACATTGTTACAATTAGATTTTGTTTTCTAAGCTGTGGACTGGATGGGGAAGGGAGGGGAGCACTAGGCCCAGCATCCCCAGAGGTGCTGCTGCAGAGAGTGGATAATGGACTGGTAATCCACAGAGTTGGCTATGAGACTCTCTGGAGCCTGCTCTCAAGCCACTTATTGCCACAGGCATTTGGCTCAAGCCATGCAGGTCCTTTTCCCAGGCATCCAGGCTGTCAGTAAACAGTTGGGATAATCTGACTGTCCAAACAAAGACTTTTTCCATCTCCTGCAACCAAGGCTTAGCCCCAGGCTGTTGCTTTCCCTGTTGAAAGGAAGGGAGTTGAGAGGAACCTCAGAGGTCACGCTAGTCCATGCTCTTCTTTTTTACAGAAAGGTAAACTGAGGACCAGAGGAAAAACAAATCCACATTTATTAAGCACCGACTCTGTGCTAGGGGCAGCTAGATGGCACTGTGAGTAGAGTGCTGATCTTGGAGTTGTGAAGTCCTGAGTTCAAATCCAGACTCAGACTCTGGGCCTCAGTTTCCCCATCTGTAAAATGGAATAATAATAATACTGTTACTTGGTAGGATTGTTGTGAGGTTCAAATGATATAAAACAGGTCAAATTCAGGCTGACAAAACCCCCAAGTGCAACCCCAACCAGATTGAAATGTAATAAGTAGGCAAAGTTTGACAAAATAATTAATACAGCACAATATAATGTTATTTTATGGTTTTCTGTAGTGGGGAGCAGGGATCTGTTTCTGTTTGAGTTGGACACTTTAAGGAAGCACTTTACAAATGCAAATTAATGTGATGGGGATGGCTAGCATGATGTGGACACCTGAGACCCGTGAGAGAGTAGAGATTGCATGAGATCTGGGCCTGTTTCCCCCTTTGTAAAATTCAGAAGTTGGGCTTCAAGCTCTAGGTCTGTGATCCTGTGCTATTAAGTCACTTCCCCTCTCTGGGCCAGACTTTCTCCATCGGTAGCATGAGGAAGTTGGGCTCAGGTCCCCCATCTTGGGAAACGAGAGCTTTGGCAGAGAGTCGCTGTCCATCTGGCACTAGTCACTCCCAGGCTCCTCCTAGGGAGGAGAAAGCTTTTTCATTCACCCCACACCACGTTCTCCCCAACCTGGGAGGTGTGGAAGCCGGACCCCTCACAGCCCCTGCTTTTCTCTGTCCTAGAGTGACTGATGAAGTGTTCAACTTCCTGCTGGTCTGGTACTACTGCACGCTCACCATCCGGGAAAGCATCCTCATCAGCAACGGCTCCAGGTACCGCAGGCTGCCCGGGGCCTCGGGAGGAGGGGGCGGCCCAGGGGAGGGGCTTCGAGGATGCGGGGTCCTCGAGTCACAGGCACCTGGGTCCGAAACAGCTCAGCGGCCATCAGGCCCACCCCTCTCATTTTTCAGAGGAAAGAAGTGTTCCTTCCTGTGTAGGAGGGCTGTGTCCGCTTCATTGTCTCCCCCCCCCATTCATGGGTGAGTTGGTAACAATGAGCAGTTTCTGTCATTGGTGATGGAATTGAATCTTCTAAAGAAAGAGCTAAAACAGGCCCATGGGCCCTAGATTTAGGGGCCAAAGGATCGCGTGACCTTTATGGCCCGAACAATCAATCAGCACTCAGTGACTCGGGGCCTGTGTTAGGCCCTGGTGACAAAAGACAGAAAGGTGGCCGATCGTCATTGGGCTGACACAACAGTTAGACCCAAACAATGTCGATGTAACTCGAGAAGGGTCCGAGGAGCGGTGTTGATTCAGTGGGTGTTGTGTGCCGTGCACTGGGCTAAGCTCTGGGCTTTCAAATTTGGCCCTTACCCTCGAGTCACTAAAAAAGAAAGAGGTGGTCTTAGTGGACCTCTGAGGCCTTTAATGGGGCCTTTTCTGATCTCAGAGAATTAAGCCTGTTTACTCTTCCCTCCCAACTTGGAAAGCCCTTAGTTTTCCCTCCAGTTGAAAATCAGGTGACTTTAATGTTGAATCCTGGTTGTTTTCTTTTAACTAATCGATGTTATTTGATTAATCATTTTTTACCTATAAAAATCTGTATTTGGGATCCAGTGCCAAAGCTGAGGAGGGTGGGTGGGCAGTTGACACATGTTGCTTAATAAATCAATATTCTCTGAAGCGCAGACTTTTGTTTCCTCAGTCATTTCATCTTTCACCTGCCACAGTTTTGCCTTTAAGGCCCCCTAGGTGGTGCGGTGGGTTGAGTGAGCCTGGAGTCAGGAAAAAGAGTTCAAATTCTGCTTCAGACACTGTGAGATCCTGGAAAAATCATTTCAACTCTGTCTGCTTCAATTTCCTCATTTGTAAAATGGAGGTAATAATGGCATCTGCCTCCCAGGACTGTTGCAAGAATCAGACAGGATAACATATATGCAGTGCTTGGAGAAAAGAAAATTAAAGCGCCGTGTAAATTCTAGGTCTTATTATTCCGGCCCCTTTCAGCCCCAGATGATGAATCTGTGATTTCTCAGAGAACTTTCCAGCTTGAGAATCTTTTGTGTCTGTGCTCTGGGGAGCAGGGGAAGAAGACCAGTCTTTGGCTCTGGCCTGCCCTTTGCAGCTGATACTGAGGACCCCAGACCCTTATCTGAAAGCCCCTCAGGAAGCACCAGGTTGTTGTTTTGTTTTTATTAAGGATCACAAAAGAGCAACCACTCCTGTAAGCTGAATGCACACACTCTACACACACACACACACACACACACACACACACACACACACACATAGATAGATAGATAGATATAGGTATAGATAGATATTTGTTTTCATCTCGACCTAAGATTTCCCCCATATAGAAAACTCCTTTCTTGAACGCAGAGCAGCTCTTTTCTAGCCTTAGAATACTTCCTGGGCCGTGGAGAGGCAGAGAGATTTGCCCAGCAACATTCATACGGCTGTTATGTGTCAGAGGCAACATTTGAACCCAGGTGCTTGGACTCTGTAGCCAAGGTTTTCTCTCTCTGTCCTCAGATACCAGTCGACAATTGGAGCTCTGCATTGGTAGAAGTTTCCTTATGGAGGATCTCTCTAAATTCACAAAAATACAAGTCCAACTGGAAAAAAAAATCTAAATATATCTCAGAGAACCGAGTATTTATTCAGCCTCCAGAAGTCATTTGCTTATTTATGGGTTTTCCATATGGATTCGTGGGCACCTTGAAATCACTCTTTGGCCCTCTAGAGCATTGAGATTTATCACAGGGTGTGATAACGGAGAGAGGACCTGCCTAGATTGAGAGACTCTTGGCGCCTCAAGGACTTTGTTAACTGGCTGGCCCAGTCCCCTCATGTTAAAGATTAGCAAGCAGAGGCTCAAGAGAAGTGACTTGTCCACTTTGTAAATCACTGGGCAAGTTAGGGCTGGAATCCCGGTGCTTCTCATCCTCCAGGCCTGTATTGGACCTCCCTTCCAAGTCTCATCTCTTTCTCTTCTATTTTCAGTCTTTTTTTCCCCAATACTTTATTTTTCCAAATACATGTGAAGATAGTTTTACACATTCATTTTTTAAAAAATGTTTTATTGAAGCTTTTTATTTTCAAAACACATGCAAGGATAATATTCCACTTTCCTTCTTAAAGGAACATTTCATTCCTCCCTTTCCTTTTCTGCCCCCTTTTATTAGCTGGGGAAGCACGGTATGTCAGCCAGTGGCGTGTTGTGTCCTCCCATCTCTGGTGCCAGTCAGTGCCGTAACCCTGAGGGCTAAAGCGACCAATAGCTGAGGAAAATTAGTTCACACTTTTTACAAAGTATCTTTAAGAGGGCAAGGAATAACACACAGAGAAAGACCTAGCTGTATCTGCCGCCATCTTTGTTTCTGGCAGTGATGGGAGGGGAGGAAATCTGGTCACTGCACTGAAGTAGGTAAGCCCTGTTTCTGTGTAATAGGATTGTAGACAGGGTCCCTGCCATGACTGGCCACATGCACCGATTGTTGTTGCTGCTGTTCAGCTGTTTTCCAATTGCACCCAATTCTTCATGACCCCATTTGGGATTTTCTTAGGAAAGATATCAGAGTGTGGTTTGCCATTTCCTTCTTACAGATGAAGAAACTGAGGCAGGCGGGGGGAAGTGACTTGCCCAGATTCATGTAGCTAGTAAGTGTCTGAGGCCGGATTTGAACTCATGGAGATGAGTATCTTCCTGATTCTAGGCCCAGCACTATTCACGATGGTATCACCTAGCTGCCCCTTTTCTCCACAGATGGCAGAGCTAAATGGGATAATTTGCCAGAACCCGTAAAGTGTGTGGCTCTTATCCTTAGGATTAATGCCCCACTCCCTGCCCCCAGAGATCTGTTTGAGAGATTTGAAACCCCATTTTTCCTAGGGATTGACATGTGAAAATATAAAATATAAAAATCATAAAATATAAAATAATCCCAGGAGGAAGGCATTGTTTAACTGATAGCCCATATAAAGACCAGCTAGGTGGTTCCATAGTGCATAGAATTCGGGGCCTGAGAGTGAGCTAGCTATGTCACCTCCCCTCTGCCTCACTTTCCCCATTTGTAAAAAGATGGGTAATATTATTATCCACATCTTACAGAAAGGACACGGTAAAACGCTTCTAGTATCTTTGCCAGGAAAACCTCATGGACAGCATGGTGCCCTCATCTTGAAAAATACATAGCTAAACAATAACAAGAAGAGGATATTAACTCCTACAGGGCAGAGACTACTTTGTTTTTGCTTTTTTTTTTTTTTTTTTTTTTTTACCTCCAGGGCCATTTGCAGTGTCTGGCACGTAGTAGGTGCTCTCTAATATTGGGTTGCTGTAATTTCTAGGTGTGATTCAGAGATGAGGACCAAGTCATACGTAATAACTTGGGTTTAAATTTTCTTCTCGGAAATAAGAACTGGAAGGGACTCTTCCTGCCCCAGCTTCTTCATAGGCACATAGTAGGTGCTTAATAAACATTCATTGTTAAATTGGTTGGGAGTATAGATTTATAGCTGATAGGCCCCCAGAGGCCATCAATCTAAAGTCTTCATCTTACAGATAGGAAACTGTAGACCCCAAAGAGGTCATCACTGGCCCTTGGTCAGATAGTATCAAAGATTTGAACCCAGATTGCAAATGCAGTGTGACAGATTTAGTTGGTGGCTGAGTTGGAGTGGTCACCTAGGCCTCCTGACCCCAGTGTCCAGTCGTATTTCCGCTGCCCCATATTGTCTCCTTCACCCCCAGCACGGGACCAAGAAAAGACGGAAGGGAGATAATGTAGGTTTCCTTATGCAAGACAGATGAAGCTGACTTGGAGGGGCTCTGAAGAGCAGGAAATCTTGTAGCATGAGGGAACTTGGGGTGGTTACCCAGGGAGGAGAAAGCCTGGGGGGACATGATGGCTGTCCCCACTGTCATGGACTGACTGCCTTGGGAGGGGGAAGGGAACCTCTTCCCTCTGTGTTGTGGGGGAAATTCATATGCAGGTATGGCAGCCCTAGGCAACCTTTGGAGGCTCTTCCTACTTGAGATTTTGTGATTCTCTGAAATTACAGGGAGGCAGATTTCACTCAATAAAGACTGAAGATAGAAGTGGGTCCTGTCCTTAAAGAACTTCAGTTCTATTTATAAAGAGTACAAGGATAGGATGGACTGTTAGGAAAGGTGTGAGCTACTCACCACTAGAAGTATTCAAATGGAGGCTGGTTGCTGTCACTTGTCAGGAAGGTTGTAGAGAATCCCTGAAATAAGGGGAGAAGAGTTCAAGACTAAATGACCCCAAGAGGTCAGTCAGTCAGTCAGTCAACAAGCATTTATTAAGTACCTATTAGGAGCCAAGCACTGTGAGAATGGATGCAAAGAAAGGTGGCAAACCTCAAAATTAACCAGTCTCTGCTCTTAAGGAGCTCCCAGTTTCTATGCAAGCAGTTCTGTACAAATGAGATATAAACAGGATAAACTGGGACTAGTCTCAGAGGGAAGACCCTTAATAAAAGGAGAGACTTTCTTTTGGGATTTGAAGGAAGCCACAAGAAGGAGAATGAGTGTATGGGAGACGGTCAATAAAAACACCCAGAAGTTACTGCCACCCCCGTCAGGTGGTGGAATTGAGTGGGGCCGAATTGAAATGGTCCTAAGTGAAGTAGAACCAGTTTGCATGGGACAGCTAGAGCGGGGGCTGGAGGGAAGAAGCCCTGAGTTCAAATCCAGCCTTAGACCTCCCTAGCCGTAGGTTGTCATTTGATCTTCACCATCACTCTGCTGGGTAGGTCCTCTTATTATCCCCATTTTACAGATGGAGAAAAGGAGGCAGATTTATGTTAGATGACTTGCCCAGGACCCCACAGGACGTGTGTGAGCTAGATGCTTCTGCAGGGGCAGCTTTGTCACTCTCATGTTCCTCTCTGTGGGCAGGGGCCAAGGCCGGCTCCCCACCCAGAGAAGCCCGTTTTCAGTGACACGTCCTGGGCTCAGTTTGCTCGGCAAAATCCCCTAAACGCAGCCTCCTTGTCAGACTTCCCCGGAGGTGTGCCATGAAGGGGGTGGCTTCCTCTTTTCACTCAGTCTCCCTTTCTTTGTCTTTCTTTCCAAGAATTAAAGGCTGGTGGGTGTCTCACCACTACGTCTCCACGTTTCTGTCAGGGATAATGCTGACCTGGTGAGTGCTCCCTCCCCCTCCTCCCCCCTGTTCAGGGAAGGCTGGAGTGGGAGGCTGGAGGCTGAGAACATCCTTGGCCAGACTTCAGATGCAGGATCTGCTTGGAATAGGACCGGGCCTGGGCTGGGCTGGATCCAAGTGGGAGGCCAATAAGGACACAGCCTCAGGGCAACTCCTCAGCTGAGGAGCAAGGGAGCCAGTCCCGGGACCTGCCGCTGGGGAACAGCCATGGTGGAGAGCTTTGGGTTCTCGGGGAATGAAGGTTTAATATTGATCTTGCACCTCCAGCTGGGGGCGAGGTGGGAGGGGTGAAGAACAGAGCATGAGAGAGAAAGCAGGATGGGGTGGAGGGAGAGAAGAGAATGAGAGGGGGAGGGAAGGGGAGAGAGAGACAGACTGAGAGAGAAGAGAGAAGGGGAAAGAGAAGAGAGAAAGGGAGGGAAGGAGAGAGAAAGGGAGGGAAGGAGAGAGAGGGAAGGGAGGAGAGAAAAGAGAGAGAAAAGAAAAGAGAGGAAGGGAGGGAAGGAGAGAGAAAGGGAGGGAAGGAGCGAGAGAAGAGAGAAAGGGAGGGAAGGAGAGGGGGAGGGGAGAGAGAAGAGATGGAAAAGAAAGATGAGAGAAACGGGGCAAGGGGAGAGAAGAGAAAAAGGGAAAAGAGAGGAGAGAAAGGGAGGGAAGGAGAGAGAGGAGAGAAAAGGAAAAGAGAAGAGAGAAAGGGAGGGAAGGAGAGACAAGGGGAGAGAGAGAAGCGAGGGAAAAGAAAGAAGAGAGAGGGAGGGAAGGGGAGAGAGAGAGACAGGCACAGAGATAGAGACAGAGAGAAGAGAAGGGAAAAGAAAGAAGAGAGAAAGGGAAGGAAGGGAGAGAGAAATGGGGAAAGAAAGAAGGGAGAGAAGGGGGAAAGAAAGAAGAGAGAAAGGGAGGGAAGGGGAGAGAGAAGAGAGAAAAGGAAAGAGAGATAGAAGGGGAGAGAGAAGAGAAAAAGAGAGGGAAGGGGGGAGAGAGACAGAAATAGAGACAGAGGTAGAAGAGAGAAGGGGAAAAGAAAGAAGAGAGAAAGGGAGGTAAGGGAGAAAGAAGAGAGAAAAGGAAAGAGAGGGAAGGGGAGAGAGAAGAGAAAAAGGGAGGAAAGGGGGGGAGAGACAGAAATAGAGACAGAGAGAGAAGAGAGGAGGGGAAAAGAAAGAAGAGAGAAAGGGAGGGAAGGAAAGAATAATGTGGGAAGGACAGAATGAGAAGGGGAGATGGAATGAGGGAATAGACAGAAGGGGAGAGAAGAGAATAAAAGGAAGAGAAGAAAGGAAGATGGAAATCCTCAGCAAGGGGCCTTGGGAGGTAGGGAGAAGTGACTTTTAAGTGTCTGGGCCCCAGGGGACCAGGGAGCTGGGAAGCTCTGCTTCAGGGTTGGTGACATGATGTATATGGCCATAGAGGGAGAGCACAGCCAGAGGCCTCTCTCTCTCCCTTCGTACCCTGGGTGTGTGTGGCTTGGGGCCACGGCCTGTGCAGCAGGATGGACAGGTTGGCGAGGTTGGCAATTGTGATTTGACAAGCCGGTCTCCTTTTATTTTATTTTACTTTTTCACTTTTCCTCCCACCTCCAGGCCAAATGGACTCATCTATCAAAAGTTTCGCAATCAGTTTCTAGCTTTTTCCATCTTTCAGAGTGAGTGCCTCTTTCCTGCCCCTTTGCCCAAAGCGAGGGCCTCCCTTGGCAGCAGATGAGGGAGGGCTTGTTCTCACTCCTGTGGGATGTCAGGGATGGGGATGATTGCCAAGGGATGGGGTCAGAGTGGACCAGGAGAGGAGGAGACCCAGATGCCTGGACTTGAGGCAAGGGAGAGGAGGCTGCTTTTTCCTCCCAAATCAGCCCCAGCCACCATCGTGGGGTGGGCTGGAAGCCCTAATATTGGCTACTAAGCCCTGACCCAAAGGCTTCCTCCCCCGTCCAGTGCAGGGTCTTCTGGGTTTGTTAACTAATAACCTGAACATCTGGGTAGCCTTGGAGAACTGCCCTGGGGTGGGTGAGATTGAGATGGCTCCTTTCCAAGTCTCCCCCTTTTTGTGATTTGTCCTTTGAGGGGATTTCAAGAATAAAGAACTCAACTTGGAGGATCCGAGTTCAAAAATCACCTCTGATGCTTTACTTCTTGGATGGTCTTGGGCAAGTCACTGTGCTCCCAGCAGCCTCAGTTTCCCTCTCTGGTCCCTGAGCTCCCTTCCAGCTAGGGATCTTTGATGTAGTGACCTCTGCTTGAGGGCCCTCCTCTCCAGCACCCTGGTCCTCCCCCCTGTCCCTCTGCAGGCTGTGTCCAGTTCCTACAATATTATTATCAGAGCGGATGCCTCTACAGACTCCGGGCTCTGGGGGAAAGGAACCATTTGGACCTCACAGTGGGTGAGTACCCTGAGCCTCCTCCACCGAGGGCACATCTCCGGGGAAAAAATAAAGGTCAACACAGCCAGCGGCGCTTGCTTAGGAGCATCTCAAGGAGGCTCCTTCTGAGCTTCCTTCAGCTTCTGAGTGCCCATTCATCCACGTTCACTTTCCTCTTGTTGGGTCAAATTTGATTTCATCAGTTAAAGACTAACATTTAGCTCTCAGCTTTGCCATTTTCTACCTGGGTGATTTGGGGGAAATGACACAATTTTTCTGGGTCCTGCCTTTCCTTGTCCTTAAATTAAAAGGGTCACATTAGAGTATTGGTATCAAATTTAAATAAAAATAAAACTAGGGGCCACTAAACTGTCCTAGGGATCCCTGTAGGCTCCTTATTGACTTAGAAAACCACATATTAACATTATTTTATTGCATTTTGATTTTTTTGTTAAATATTTCTTGATGATGTTTGAATCTGATTTGGACCACGTTAGGAACCTTGGGAGCCAAGTTGAACTGAGTACTTCACAACTGGACTAGAGGATTTCTGAAATCCCATGATCTTGTGACCTTTATTTTCTGCAGAGGGGCAGCTAGGTGGTGCAGTGGATAGAGCACCAGCCCTGAAGTCAGGAGGACCTGACTTCAAATCTGGTCTCAGACACTCAACAGTTCTTAGCTGTGTCATTCTGGGCAAGTCACTTAACCCCAACTGCCTCAGCAAAAACAAACAAAAAGCTGTCACAGAAAAATGATAGTCACAGATTTGTTTAGTGTTCAGAAATTTACAGAGTACTTTCTACCCAATAACCATGCTAGCCCCATTTTACAGATGAGAATGTACAATGAGGCTGAGACTGGTTAAATAGTGCAGTGGATAGAGTAGGATGGGAAAAAGTTGCTTTAAAATGGGCTTATTAATCACTTATTAAGGGCTCAACCACTAGGGGGCATCATAGTCCACAGAGCACAGGGTCTAGTAGAGTCAGGAACTCATTGTCCTGAGTTCAGATCCAGCCTCAGACATTTCCTAGCTGTGCAAGTCACTTCACCCTGTCTGCCTCAGTTTCCTCATCTGTTAATGAACTAGAGAAGGAAATTGCAAATCACTTTTGTATCTTCGTCAAGAAAACCCCATATGGAGTCTTACAGAGCTGGATGAGATTGAAAACATTTTCTCTCCCAACATGATTTACAAAGAAATGTGTATTTTAAAAAAATTAATGTTACATGTATAACCAGGAGAAAAAAAACAATTAAAAATGACTAAAAACTAGTCATACGGCTTTTGGGTGATTGAAGTGAACCAAGAAAGGAACACAAGCATAGAGAGAGTGAGATTGATGGTTTGATGGCAAGGTGGGCATCTACTGCCCTCATGCCCCATGATGCAGATACTCTGCCTTCTTTTCCACAGAGGGATTCCAGTCTTGGATGTGGAGGGGTCTTACTTTTCTCCTACCGTTCTTGTTCTGTGGTCATGTAAGTCACCCCCCGGGGCTTCGGGGACCCCGGGACATTTGCTTATTGTGGTCTTCCTTGTTGTGGTTGAGCAGGGCAGTGGCTGGGTCACCAACATGGCACAATTATAATTGCAGAGACTCATAGTTGTGGTGTAGTGGAGGAAGAGCTGGCCTCGGAGTTAGGAATAAATAATAATGCCCACAACTAGCACGGGTATAAGTGCTTTACTAATAGCATCCTACTTGACCCTCACCATAACCCTAAGTCCTATTATAATCCCCATTTTACAGATGAGGAAACTGAGTCTCTGAGAATCAGGTGCTATCCTGCACTGGTAGGAGTTTCCACACCGGGGAGTTCCTGGTGCCAGTGAAATCATGAACAAAAAAGGTCCAGTTCTTATCGCCTCTCCCAGATAATAAAGCAATAATAACAGTACACAGTGATGTCGTGCTTAAGAGATTACCAAGGGGCTTGGACTTAGGACTGCACAAGTTAGGGTCTGAAGCCTGTGGAAGGCGGGCTCCGTAACTTGGGGGCCACAGCTCCCCAAGGGGCCTAGCGATCAATTGCAGGGGGTCTGCCCGTAACAAAATAGCAATAATAATAACTGGCATTGATGGAGAACTTTATAGATTTGTCCTCTCACAAGATGAACATCTCTGTCCAATCTTTTCTTTATATTCCCCGGTATTTTATTTTATGCATTTGAAACTATGATTCTGAGCAATAGTTCAGAGTTCCTCAGCCTGCCTGTGTAAGGGGTCCAGGACGCAGTGGCGGCCCCCTTGGGCTCCAGCCTGAAGCCCCCCTAAGCCCAGTGGGGGAGGGATGGTCCCCCTGTACCTTGAGGGTGGGGATGGCCCCCCCTAGAGAACGTGGGAGGGGAGTACTCTGTCTTCCACCTGTGGTTCCAGTGCCTAATGAGGCAGCCCTTCTGATAGTAAGGGGGGCTTCTGATCTCTCCCCCTCCAGTTCTGGCAGCTTTATAACGCCATCACCTTGTTCGAGCTCTCTACCCATGAGGAATGCAAGGAGTGGCAGGTATAGGGGTGCCCTGAGGGAGAGGGCAGGGCCCTTGGATCTGAGGGGGCAGCGGTGTGGACCGTGGGGAAGGGGAAGAGCAGGAGGGGGACCCGTCTCGATGGCCCTTCCCCTCTGCCCCCCCCAGGTCTTTGTCTTAGCCATCACCTTCCTCATCCTCTTCCTGGGCAATTTCCTGACCACGCTCAAAGTCGTGCACGCCAAACTCCAGAAGAACAGAGACAAGGTGAAGTTATGAGCGGCGTGGCCTTCCCTACCCGAGGGACCGCGGGGTCCTGGGCGCCGGCTCCCGACTAGAAGAATGTGAACGCTCCCCTTCAGTATTACCCCAGACTTGTGCCCCCCACTCTAGATGCCTGGCTCCCTCTTTGTGTCTATTTAAGACTGGGTCTCCCCTGCCCCCGGAACCAGAGACCTCTGGCCCTGGGAGCTGCTGGCCTTGCAGGCCCAGTCCCAGCTCGGGGGGCCCTGCCTCCAGCTGGACAGGAGCGGGGAGAGCAAGCATGTGTCGGCGTCTCCCCGTGCCTGGAGGGATCCTTCGGTGTCCTTGGGCCTCCCCCTCCTGGGAATGCTGCCCCTCCCCCAGGATGCTCTCCTGTCTCCCAGGCGGCCCATCAGCACCTGGTCTTCCCCCTCCCGGCCTTCCTCGGGACCCCTCCAACCTCCCGGGATGAATGTTTACAAGACGGACTCCCTGCCGGGCGTGATGGAAAGAGCCTTGGATTCGGAGGCAGAGGCTCGGGCCCCTCTGGCCTTCCATCTCCTGCCAAAAGACCCCAAAGCCCCTTGCAGCCCTCGGGCCCCTCTCCTAGCACAGCTGCCTCGGGCTGGCGTCCGGGACCCCCAGTTTCTGAAGAATGGACAGCGTCCCCCGCAGGGGGAGGTGCTGGGTTTGAAGTTGGGGGGCCGGCGGGGTGGCTGACCCCCAACCTCCGGACCCTTCCCCAAGGGCAGTGTGGGCACACTCAGGGAAAATGGGCTTGGACTAGAACTCTTCCGAACTCTCTTCCAGCCGGCCTTAAAGTCCCGGGCATGCGGGCTATGGGGAGAAGTCATTTAGGGGGTGACTGTGGGGAGGAGAGGAAGGCAGGAGAAAGCCAAGGAGAACTGAGCTTTTAACCGGCCACTCGAAGGGAAGCCCCCCTCCTGTGGCCTAGGGAGAGCGGGTTCTGCTTGGCTGGTGGCGCCATAAGCATCTCCCCCGCCATCTTGGGGGGTGAGCCTGAGTCTCCCCCCAGATTCTCCTCCCCCACCTTCCTTCTTTAGGTGACTGCCGCCCTCTCCCAGACCCTGGGATGGTTTCCGTTTTTAATAAAAAATCCTCACTTGTCTGGAGCCTGCTTTCTTTAAAAGGGTGGAATTAAAACAAAATTAGTGGGGGGGGGGGGACGGCTAGGTGGTGCAGTGGGTAGGGCCCCAACCCTCAGGAGGACCTGAGTTCTAATCTGGTCTCAGACACAGCACTTCCTGGCTGTGTGACCCTGGGCAAGTCACTTAACCAAAAACAAGGGGAATTTAAGGGGAGATGGGTGGACAGAAAGGTCCCGTTTGAGGCTGTGGCGCTGATGGGCAGCAGTTCTGGGCCTGCCTTCTGCTCCTTCCTCCAGAACTCACAGAGAGGACAGGGATCCCTCTGTGATCCACCCTTCTCCCTCCCTGGGCCTCAGTTTACCCATCCGTAAAATTAGCGCTGCGCTGGCCAGATCCCAAGGGGGCGAATGGGAGCACACAGCGGGTTTGAGGAAGGAAGGCGGGCTGGTGGTTGCCGCCTGCCACGTTCTGATAGGCAGGAAGGAAGGGGGAGCAAGGCCTGTTATCGCGGCCACCCGGGGTTTGGGAAGTGGGAAGGGCTGCTCCCAAAAGGGGATGGATGCCCTGAGACACAACAGCAGGGCTGCTCCGGGCATCCGCCCCCGGACAGCAACGAGACCCTGTGCGTTTTTCCCCAAATAAGAAACGGGGCTGGGCCGAGCATCATGTCTTGTGCCTTTTCTGGTGATTTTTGTATCTTTAATGTCAGTGAACGTGGCCATGACGGTGTGGGAAGGGACTGTGGGGGTTCCAGTCCCATCAGCGCGCCCCTGACAGCAGGGGTCCTTCCTGGGCTCAGCTGGGCGGCTGAGGCTCGGAGCGGGAGGGGGTCAGAGACTAGATAGTCCCACCTGTAGGTGAACAGGAAGCCCGGACCGCCACCCAGGTCAGCGTCCATCCCGCCAGCCACGGGCAGCGAGCTCTGCCCTCCGTCCGGGGCCTGCCTTTGGGCCTTCTCCCAGATCAGTCCTGGGCTCCTCCGGGGCATGTGGCGTGCTCCCCACCTCCCTTCCCAGGGGGCCCCGGGACAGGCCGAGGCAAGCGAGCGCTTCTTCCTGCACCGCGGCTCACAGGACGAGGGATGGACTGGCCGGCCCTGCGACCCCAGCACCTTGCCCAGGGCTTGGCGCTTAGCAGCAAGTGAAGGTGGTCGGTCGCCTGAGACCCCTTCTCAGCAGGAGGGCCAGAGCCAAGAGCCTGGCTGGGAGTCAGTTTGGAAACCATGCGGGGCCTGCTCTGGGGGTCTTGCAGCTCCGCTCTCCCGGGGATGGGGTCTAAGGACCCTTCCCGGAGCAGACCGGTGCCCCCTCCCCAGGAGACTGGAGAGGCAGACGGTTGGCGCAGCCCCGCCAGGGCTGCCAGGGCTCACAGCAGCACGCAGAGACGCCGCTTCTTCTTGCGCTGGGCCTTCTTGAGGGCACTGAGGGCGACCTTGGTGGCCTCCCGGAACACATCCTCCACATTCTCCCGGAACTTGGCCGAGCACTCCAGGTACAGGGCCGCCTTCATCTGCTGGCAGGCGCTCTCGCCCTGTGGGGGACAGGCCCAGCATTAGCCACCAGAATCCCAGACCGGGGGCCCGAGTCCCCTTCCTCTCCCCCCAATGCTTCCCCCAGTTCTGCAGTTTGCAACAATGGGGGATGGGGCCCAGCATTAGCCACCAGAATCCCAGACCGGGGGGCCGTGGTCCGGGGGATCAGCGTCAGCTGGATGCCCTAGTCTGTGCCCCCCCCCCGATGCTTCCCCCAATCCTGCAGTTTGCAAGGACGGGGGATGGAGGGGACGGAAGCAGCCTGGGGACTGGCCACTCGCTCCCTCCCCCTCAGCAGCTCCAGGTGCCCCCGGCCTCCCTCCCCGCCGGGCACTGGCCCTCCCCAGTCTCATGTTGATGGAAAATAAAGCTCTGTTTGTGGTGGGGCAGGTGCTGGTGCCACGAAGGAGCTCAGCTGGAATGGGAGGAGGGAGAGAAGGGACCAGTCAGGCTTCAAAGTGGGCGCACTTTGTCTGATGCACTGGAGGGACCCTTCGGGAGCCCCCGCTCGTGCAAGGGCAAAGCCCCCAGGAGGGGCCCGAAGTCTCCATCCCCCACTGACCTGGGCATAGGTGATGGGCTCTAGGTCAGCAGCTCGGAGCTTCCGCAGCTGCTCCTTGTCCTTGCGCAGGTCGGTCTTGCAGCCGATGAGAACCATGGGCGTCCCATGGCAGAAGTGAGTGACCTCAGGGTACCACTGTCGGGGGCGGAGCAGAGAGAGCATCAGTTCTCTGGGCACAGGGCAAGGGCTGCCACAGGCGGGAGTGCCCAGAACAATGGGCACCACAGCACCCAGAACTAGCGCTGGAAGGGACTTCAGGGACCAAGGACGCAATAAGAAGTGACTCAGAGCCCGGAACGTCCTTAGGGATTATCTAGTCCCCCTTCCCCCGTTTTACAGATGGGGAAACTGAGGCCCACAAAGGGTTGGTGGCCTGCCCAAAATCACAAAGCCCCCGGGTCCTTTGCTCCCAGAGCCAACGCTCTTCCCATAATGTCCATCCGACTGCCGTAAGGTAAAGGTGTGTGGATCTGAATCCCATCTCTGTTACCTACTTAACAGGCCTTAACCGAGCCATTTCTCTCTAGGCCTCTGTTTACTCCTCTGTAAGAGGCCCAATAATAATGATTAATAAAGGCTAATTATTAGAATGATTAATTATAATCATAAATACTAAAAGGAGCAGACCTGTCATTTCATTGGTACGTGAAATTGGAATAAAGATGGTTGTATTCCCGAATAAGGATACTTCTTTTTACCAATTCACACTGACATCTCCTGGGCAATTTATAGTCTTGGAGTGTTGCCATGGAGGTAGGCGCTTTATTATCCCCATTTTATAGATGAGGAAACTGATAGAGGTGAACGACACGCCCGGGCTCACTCACTCAGCCAGTTTATTAGAGGAAGTTCTAAGGTTCTACGTCTGTTCTCCCTACTAACAGTCTGACATTGATCATTGCTCCAAGGGCAGCAGAGCATTTTATGTGCTTTATTTTACTCTCACGCCGACCCTGCGAAGTAGGAGAGGTAAAGAGACTTGTGCCGGATACCCGGCTCCTGGTACCACTCGGCCAATTGGTCAGATTTGTCTCCATCTCTGAGAGCCCCCGCTGCCACATCTGAAAAAGGAGGACCATGATCCTGGCCCTACTCCCAGCTTCAGGGGGTTGCAAGCCTGAACGTGCTGCTCTGAGCAATCAGAGAGTGGTTCTATGCCGGGCCCAGCCTGGCTCCAGGTAAGGGCTGTGGGCAGAACTGCCCCACCTGGCCAAGGATTTCAGCCATATTTCCTTCCCCCAGACTCCACCTGCCCCCTTCTTTCCAGCAGGAGCTTTCCATGGTGCTGACCTTCTGCCCAGGGTCAGGATGGGGGGAAGCAGGGCTCAGCTCTCCAGAACTCTCTCTGGTCCTTGGAATGGGAGGTTGTGGGGAGCAGGGTCCTCACCTTAATGAGCACGTTGTCATAGCTGGTGGGATTCATGACGTCGTAGCAGATGAGGACAAGGTGAGTGTTCTGGTAGGACAGCGGACGAAGGCGGTCATAGTCTTCCTGACCTGAGAAAGTTAGGGATGAAGAGCCATCAAATGCCTTCCAGGACTGAGAATTGCAGTTCAGTCATTTCAAGCGTGTCTGACTCTTCGTGTCCCCATTGGGGTTTTCTTGGCAAAGATACTGGAGTGGTTTGCCATTTCCTTCTCCAGCTCATTTGACAGATGAGGAAACTGAGGCAGACAGGGTCTCACACAGCTAGTAAGTGTGTGAGGCTGGATTTGAACCTAGTTCCTCCTGACTCCTGGCCCGGCCTGGCACTTAACTGCCTTTTATAACATACCCAATAAAATGGTTATCCACTTTCTATTTGAAGACCTCCAGTGGTGGGACACCATGACCTCCTAAGACAACCCATTCTACTTTTGGATGGCTCAGGTGATTAGGAAGGTTTATCCTTGGCCTGGATATGCTTCTTTGCAACTTTTACCCCTTCTTCCTCTGGCCACTGGGTCCCAAGGTAATAATAATAAAAGATAGTAACAGCAACAAGAAATAATCTACCATTTTTCTTATGTACGTATATACAGTCTGTACAGAATATATATAGGAGGCAACAGGAGATGGTTTGAAACTGAGGTTCCCAGAAGGTGGGGAGGTGGGCAAAGGCTTCACTAGGTGACGTCTGAGTTACATCTTAAGAAGCAGAGGGAGCAAGGAAGAGCATCCCAAGCACGAGGGGATAGTCAGATGTAGGTAAGATAAATATATAGATAGCCAGGGACGAAACATGAAACATATGTTAAGAACTGAAGTTTGACTGGATTGTGAAGTACTGCAAGGAGAGTGATGGCCAACAGGGCTAGAGAGAGAGGTTGGGGGCCAATTTGTGAAATTAAAAACAAAATATTTTATCACAGAGGCAACAGGGAGCCACAGGAGGTCACAGAGGAGGGGTGCAAGATGGCCAGATCTTTGCTTTAAGGTAAATTACTTTGGGAAGTGATGAGGAAGATGGGATAGAGAGAGGAGAGAGGGATAGAAATAGAAAGGGAGGGAGGAAAGAAGAAAGGAGAGAGATAAGAGGCAGAGAAGGAAGGGAGGGAGGGAAGAAAAAGAGACAGGGAAGGAAAATGGGGGGGGGGGGAGAAAGAGAGATAAAGAAAAAGAAAGTTAAAGAGTAGAGAGAAGAAATAAAGGAGAGAGAGTAGGGCAAAGGAAGGAGGGAGGAAGGGAAGATGAGAAGAAAAGATGAGGACAGAACTTTGCAGGAAACAGTTGGGGACAACAGCAGAGAAAGCTGGGTCAGGCAGAAGGCAGTTGGTTGATACAGGGATAGAGCATGAGATTTGGAATCAGGAAGACAGGAAGTTCAAATCCCACCTCAGACACTTACAAGCTGTGGGATCACAGGCAAATCAATTAACTCTTGTCTGCCTCAGTTTTCTCATCTGTAAAATGGAGATAATACTAGCACTAACTTCAAAAGGCTATTGATAGGATAATTTTTGGATAAGCAAGATAATTTTTGGAAAGCACTTTGTGAATCTTTATATAAATTTTTATATATATATAAATATATATATGATGTGCATAATATATATATATAAATATATATATATTTATATAGCTTTTTAGCTATATAAATTCTAGCTGCTGCTGTTACTAAAACCAGAAGAGAGCAATGTCCTGAATATAAGGTCCTTGAGGGCAGAGACTGTCTTTTGCCTCTTTTTATATCCCCAGTACTTAGCACAGTGCCTGGTACATAACAGGCACTTAATAAATGTTCATTGATTGTTTCCCTATTTATTTTGTATGTAGCTTGTTTTTTGCACATATTTGTTTGCATGGTGTCTTCTCCATTAGATTGTAAACTCCTTGAAGACAGGAACAGACTTTTGCCTCTTTTTATATCCCCAATGCTTAGCACAGTGCCTGGTACATAAGAGGTGTTTAATATATGTTTGTCAATTGACCGAGAGGCTGAAGACTAATAAGAGTGAGAGGATGATTAAGGTTATAATCTGCTGGAGAAAATGGAAGGGGATGGGATCAAGGTCACCTGCAGAGAGGATGGTTTTAGCCAGAAAGGCCATCCCTTTATCAAAGACTAGAGGAAAGGAATAAAGAGAAAGCCTCAATGTCAAAGATTTTGAAATAGAGATTGGAAAAAGAGGAAAGAAAATAGCAGAATTGTGCTAAGCACTTTTTACAGCATATTTCCTTTGGTCCTCACACCATGTCTCCAAAGCAGAATGCTTTTATCTGCATTTTACAGTTGGAGAAACTGAGGCAGAAGTTAAGTATGATAGGATCACATAGCTACAAAGTGCCTGAAGCTGAATTTGAACTCAAGTCTTGATTCCAAGCCACTCTACCACTCGAATCCTCTACTCCTCCAAGATCTTCAGCTGAAGGATGGAGAAGATGTATGGGAGAGGAAGAGAAAGTTTGGAATAGTTCCTATGGAGAGTCAAATATGGAATCAGTTAAAGAGAAATAAAGAACTTCCTTGATGCAAGGGAGATGGATAACATGGGTTTATAATATACTTAGTTAATTAATATACAATTTGTATATATCTGCATACAAGAGGCATATGAGCTAATTACAAGGTAATTTGGCAGCAGCAGGAGGGGATATTAGAGGGGGGGAATAAAGAAAGGCAGGAAAGGCATCTGGGAGCTGTGAAAGAAATAAAGGATCATAGAAGGGAGGGCACTCCAGGCAGGGGGAACAGCCTTGGCAAAGGCACAAAGATGGGAAATGGATTGTCCCATGTGATAAATAGCAATACGGCCAAAGTAACTACATTATAAAGTGGGGATGGGGAGTCATAATTACCAAAGCTGAAGAGGGAGATGGGAGCTTGGTTGTTAAGAGCTATATACCTCACAACATAATTTTCTAAACAACTTGATTACTACTTCACTTCCTCTATTTCCAGTGTCCTTCCTGAATTGAGGCACCCAGTTATGGAGACAGTATTTTAATTGTGGTCTGACTAGGGCAGAGGATCATGGAGCTATCCTCCCCCTCGTTGTGGATACTCTGTCTCTCTTAATGCATTTTTCTTCCTTCCTCCTTCTTTTCCTCCCTTCCTTTTTTTCCTTCTCATTTACTTTTCCTCCTATTTTTTATTCTTTCTCTTCTTTCCCCATTCTTTCTTTCTCTTCTTTCCCCCTTCTTTCTCTCTTCTTTCCCCTTTTTTTTTCCCATTTCTTCTGTTCTTTCTCTTTCTTTCATCTTCTCTTTCCCCCAGTCTTTCTTTCTTTCTCTCCTCTTCCTTTCCCTTTTCTTTTCCCCTATCTTTCCTGTTATTTTTCTCTCTTCCCCCATTCTTTCTCTTCTTCCTTTTCCCTTTCTTTTTTCTCTTTTCCATTTCTTTCTCTTTCTTACATTTATCCACCAAGTACTTATTAAGCACTTACTATGTGCCAGCTACAGAGTGACTTGCTGGTTGAGGCTTTGGTGGGCACGTATAGGAGGTAGTGATATGAAGCGAGTGCTGACCTTAGGTGGAGAAAGGCCTGTCTTCATCCCTGACTCTGCCACTTTTCTCTCAGTGTGCCTTTGATCAGGTCACTTCCCCTCTCTGAGCCTCAGTTTTCTCATCTGTAAAATGGAGGGAGAGGGTGAATTCTCCTGACCTCTGAGATTTCTGCAGTTTTAAATCAACAGCCCTGACATACATGTGGTCGTCTAAAACTAGAATTTTCAGAGCTGTCACTCTCTGCTTTGATGGAGACAGTTTCCTCGCTGGAAGAACCCAGGGTAAAGGATTTCAGGTCAGACTGAAAAAAGAAATGAGCCAGACTCTGCCCTCAAGGAGCTTACATTATACTTGAGAAATATGACACATACCCAGATCAATAAATATAAGACAAAATTATCAGAGCAGGGGAGGGGCAGGTGGGTTAACACCTGGGAGGAATCAGAAAAGGCAGCTTAGAAGAGGTAACAACACTTGAAGGTGAGCAAAGAGAACATCCACACCCAGATCACCGCCTGGGCAAAGGAACAGAGGTGGGAGATGTAATGTCATATACAAGCAATAGCCAGTGGACTGATGTGATCACAGGATAAGTAAGAGGAAGTAACTGGATGGACTAGAGGCAGATCACAAAGGACTTTAAGTGCCAAACAGAGGAGTTTACATTATGCAAGAGACACTAGAGAGCTACTAAAGCTTCTTGAGGAGGGAAGTGACAGCAGCAGACTTGAGGAATACCAATTGGTCAGCAGTGAAGAGGAAGGACTGGAGAAGGAAAAGCCTGGAAACAGTGAGAACATCTAGAGGACTTTGGCAATAGTCTAGGAGAGAGATGATTGGGTCAACCAAGATGGTGGTTGGGTTAATAAAGAAAAGAGGGCAAAGTTGAGATAGATTATGGATATAGAACTCCCCACACACACTTTTCAGGCTCCTCTTGTGTTGTGTCTTCCTCTATTAGGGCAGTGGATAGAGTGCCAAGCTAGAATCATGAAGATCTGAGTTCAAATCCAGCCTCAGAGATTTCCTAGTGGTGTGACTCTGGGCAAGTCACTTAACTTTGCCTTAATCTCCTCATCTGTAAAATAAACTGGAAAAGGAAATGGCAAATCACTCCAGTATATTTAAAGAAAATCTCAAAAAGGGGGTTAGGAAGACTTGGACATGCTTAAAAAGATAACTCAATAACAAATATGTGCTACAAACATTTTTGCACATGTGGGTCCTTTTCCCTTTTTTATGATCTCTTTGGATACAGATGCTGAATCAAATTTGATAGATCTTTGAGGGCAGGGACTGTCTTTATTTTTAATTTATATCTGCAGCACTTAGCACAGACAGAGCTTGGCACATAGTAGGTACTTAATAAATATTTATTGACTGACTGGTTAATTGGACGTGAAGGATTAGGGAGACTGAAAACTCATGGATAATTCTAAGGCTATGAACCTGGTGACTGAAAGAATGGTGATGCCTTCCATGGAAATGAAGAACTTCAGAAAAGGAACTGGTTTAAGGGATTATATAATGATAGTCCATTATCCACATACCTAAAGCTCAAATCTGATCACGTCACTCCTCTCCTCAATAAGCTTTGATGGCTCCCTATTACCTTTAAAATCAAATAAAACCTTCTATTTGTATTTTAAAGCCCTTCCCAACGCATCTAGCTATTATTTCATGCATTCTTCCCCTTACTGAACTCTGACACAATCAGATGCTTTCTTGCTGCTCCTCATATATTACACTTTTTTTTTTTTTTTTTGCTGAGGCAATTGGGGTTAAGTGACTTGCCCAGGGTCACACAGCTAGGAAGTGTCTGACACCAGATTTGAACTCAGGTCTTCCTGACTTCAGGGCTGGTGCTCTAACCACTGCGTCACCTAGCTGCCCTTCATATATTACACTTGGTCTGGGTCCTTCCATCTTTGCACCGGGTCTCCCTCATGCTTAGAATGAACTCTCTCTTCACCTTGGAGGTTCACTTTTGTCTGTGGATTCTCAGTGCCTGGGACACAGTAGATATTTAATAAATGCTTCATAATCATTTGCAATCTGTTGCAATTGAGATACCTGTGGGACAGCCAGGTATCTGACAGACAGACAGTTGGAGATATGAGACTAGAGCTCAGGAGAGAAATAGGGACAAGATATGTAGTTTTGGGCAGCAAGGTAGCACAGTGGATAGAGAGCTCTGGAATCAGGAGGATCTGAGTTCAAATATGACAACGAACACTTACTAGCTGTGTGACCCTGGGCAAGTCACTTAACCCTAAGTGCCTAAAAAAAAAAAAGATATGTAGATTTGCAACTAGAGATGATAGCTGCACCTAAGGGAACTTACAAGGCCACTTAGAGAGAGAGCATGGCTAGGTAGAAGAGGAGTGGAGAATACAGATATGGGAGGGACAGGGATGCTGGAGCCTGTTGGGCTTGAGAAGCTAGGAGGAGAACCAAAAGAAAACATCCAGAAAGAGGTAGTGGTCAGCAGAGTCGAATGCTGTAGCATGGTTGAGAAGGATGGGGATGGAGAAACGTGACAGATGTGGTGACCTTGGAGAGTTAGTTTCAGGTAAGTCAGGGACAGAAGCCATATTGCAAAAGGTTGAAAATTCAATGGGGGTGGAGGAAAAAGCAGAAGAAAGGAGTGTAGATGGTTTTTTCAAGGAGTTTGGCTGTGAAAGAGAGGAGCTACCTGGAATAATGGTTTGAGCAAACTTTGTCAAGTCAGGGTTTTTTAAAATGGGCAGGATCCGGGCATTTTGTAGGCAGTGAAAATGGCAAGATTAAAGTCAAATCAAATCAAGCAAATAAGCATTTATTAAGCACTTACTGTGTGACAAGCACTGTGCTAAATGCTTTAAAAATATTACCTCATTTGATCCTCAAAATAACTCTGCAAAAGAGGTGTTATATTCCTTTTGAGTGTTAAGAAAACTGAGGCACATAGAATTTATAAAAATGTCAGCCTACTGACATTTAAGTCCCTGCTTATCAGGAGCTCACAGTCTAAAGTGGGAAACATGTGGAAGCAACAACTGTATAAAGATAAACTGGAGGTAATCTCACAGGGAAGATACTAAGATTAATGACCAGGAAAAGCTTCCTGCAGAAAGGGGAGGGAGACTTTATTCCTCCTTGTAAAAGGAGAGTCACAGGAGAAAATAAGCATTTATTAAGTGATTACTGCATGCTAGACACTGTTATGAAATGATATCATTTCAGAGATCATAAGAGAGGGAAAAGGACTTCCATGTGCAAAAATGTTTGTAGCAGCTCTTTTGGTGATAGCAAGAAATTGGAAAGTGAGTGGATGCCCATCAGTTGGGGAGTGGATGAATAAATTATGGTATATAAATGTTAGAATATTATTGTTCTATAAGAAATGATGAGCAGGCTGATTTCAGAAAAGCCTGGCAAGATTTATATGAACTGATGCTGAGTGAAGTGAGCAGAACCAAGAGAACACTGTACACAATAAGATCAAGATTATATGATGATCAATTGTAATAGACTTGACTCTTCTCAGGTGATCCAAAAGAATTCCAATACTTGGGATGGAAAATGCCATCCACATCCAGAGAGAATTATGGAGACTGAATATGGATCAAAGTATAGTATTTTCACCTTTTTGTGTTATTTGTTTTTTCTTTCTCATGGTTTTTTCCCTTTTGGGCTGATTTTTCTTGTACGACAATGCCTAAGATGGAAATATGTTTAAAACTATTGTACATGTATAACTTGTATCAGATTGCTTGTTGTCTTGGGGAAAAGAGAGGTAAGGGAGGGAGGGAGAAAAATTTGGAACATAAAATCTTACAAAAATGAATGTCGAAAACTATCTTTACATGTATTTGGAAAACTAAAATGCTCTAGAGGAAAAAAAAATAGACTCGTTTGACTTTAAAAACAACACCAAAAAGGAGGTGCTATTATCATCCCCTTTTGACAGTTGAGGAAATAGACAGGATTTAAATGACTTGCTCAGGTTCACACAGCTAGGAAACCTCTGAGATCATATTTGAATTCAGGTCTTCCTGACTTCAGACTTAGTGCTCTATTACTGTGTCACTTGCCTTACATTTATCTGCTGGGAGAGAGAAGAAAGATGGAGATGAAGGAAGAACACAGAAAGTTTAGGAGTTGGCAAGAAAAACGTCCATTTCCTTCTTTGAGACTGGTACAAAGGAGGATAAACTGGGGAGTGAAGATTAGGTCATCTGAAGAATACATTGGAAGAAATGAAGGAGGGATCTGTGCTGAGTGGTTCACATTGGTTATTTTTGGTGGTTGAATATACTTTTAACATATATTGAACTTGTAATCTACTTGAAACTGCCTCTTTCTTTTGGGAACTGCTTTCTGACCACCACATCCCCAAAGGACACCTGTGTAGTTGATTTCTTGAACCTAAATATATTATTTGACATTTATCCCAATTGAATTTCATTTAAATTTGGGCCAAAATCCATTCTAGTTTGAACAAGGTCCTTTTGAACCCTGACTTTGTCATCCAGTATTTTAGCTATCAGCTAGCAAGGTGGCTCAATGGATACAGTGCCAGGTCTAGAATCAGGAAAACTTGAGTTTGAATTCGGTCTCAGATAGCTGGGTGACCCTAAGCAAGTCACTTTACCCTGTTTGCCCAGTTTCCTCATCTGTAAAATGAGCTGGAGAAGGAAATGATAAACCACTCCAATATTTTTGCCAAGAAAACCCCAAATGGGGTCACCAAGTCAAATATGACTGAAAATGATTCAATAACAAATGTTGGCTATTGCTACTAATCTTATGTTACCTGGAAATTTGATAAGTATGACTTGTTTATGCCTTTATTCAAATAACTGATAAAATAAAAAGTTAAATAGCACTTGGTCAAGGACACATCTCTGGGCCACTCCATTAGACACAGTAAGTTCATAATGATTGCATTAATGACTATTCTAGTGATTAGATCAGCACAAACAATTGTCCCATCATTTAGGAATACTGCCTGCCAGGGAAGTTAGGGCAAAGTGTATAGAACAGACCTGGAGTCAGGAAGACTCATCTTCATGAGTTCAAATTCTGCCTCAGACACTTACCAGCTGTATGGCAAGTTTGCCTCAGTTTCCTCATATGTAACATAAGGTGGAGAAGGAAATGACAAATAACTCCAGTATCCCTGACAAGAAAACTCCAAATGGGGCCATGAAGAGTTGGACACAAGTGAAATGACTCAACGTCAAACATCAACAAAATGTGCTAAGAACTTTAATAAAAATATTATCATCTCATTTGATCCTCACGACATCTTCAAGGTAGGTATTATCCACATTTTACAGATAAGGAAACTGAGGCAAACAAGATTAAGTGACTTAGCCAAGGTCACACAGTAAGTGTCTGAGGTTGGATTTGAACTCAGGTTTTCTTGACTCTAGACCCAGAGCTCTTTCTACTGTTCCACTTAGCTGCTTTTAGCTCACATCTTCCCGATCTTGCCTACAAGGCAACAACGAAAAACTTCATGAATTGTTTTGCTGAAACCTAGGCAAACCATTATCAACAATGGCCGACTGGTCTACCAGTGTCATGGCATTATCAAAAAAAGAAATGAGGTCAATTTGGCATGAATTGCTCATAGGGAAGCCACACTGACTATTTTTACCACTTCCTTTTTTTAGATGTTCACAAAACTATCCCTTTGACAGCATGTTCTAGGGTTTTACCAGGAATCAAAGACAAGTTTCCTGGACTATGGTTTGTAATAGTCATAAATGGCATTTATATAGGCTATCACAAAAGTCTTAGTGCAGTGTTATGCTTTATTAAGATAAAAGGGCCCTGTCTGATGCTTTAAGCTTCAAGTTTTGCAGATGTATAACAGCCACAAGTTGGCCATTACGGTTATTATTATGCCCATTTATGGATGAGAAAATTGAGTCTGAGAGATATTAAGTGACAGCTTAAAGTCACAGAGCTAATAAATTTTAATTTAAATTCTCTCTTTCCCTCCTTCTTTCCCTCTCTCTCTCTCTCTAACTCCCCCTCAATCCCCCCTTCTCTTTCTCTCTCTCTCTTCCTCTCCCTCTCCCTCATTTCCTTTTTCCCTCTCTCCCTCCCTCCCTATTTCTTTCTCTTCAGGACATTTGGCTATTTTCCATCCTGTAGTACTATTTCTCTCATTCTAAATGATTTTTTTTTTAAATTGCAAAGTCCATGACTCAGTAATCATATAATAGCTAACATTTATATGGTGCTTAATAAATGCCAGGTACTGTGCTAAGTACTTTACAATTATTATCCAATTTGACCCTCATAACAGCCAAGAAGATAGATACTATCATTATCCCCCTTTTACAGATAAGGTAAAGAAGGCAAATGGAGGTTAAGACTAACAAGCTCATGAAACCAGCAAGGATCTGAAGTCAGATTTGAACTCAGGTCTTCCTGACTCCAGACTCAGTGCTCTTATGGCTTGAATTCACTGATGACAGCTCAGTACGTTCCTAGAAACTCCATGCTTCCTTTGATTTTCATCTCCTTGTTAACCAATTTTATTCCATCCTTCTTTGTCTGAAAATTATACTCCTTGGCAAAAAACACCAAGGCAAAGGCAGAATTGAGTAGTTCAGCCTTCACTCAATCAATTATGATTTCATCCTATATTCCCCCAGGAAGAGGTTTGTTCAGTGAGTGACCTAATTAGCACAGGAATTGATGCATAGCAAGTTCTTAATAAATGCATTTCTTTCATTTATTTCAGTCCAACAAGATTTACTAAGCACCTACTATGTGCCAGGCACTGTGCTGAGAATACAAAGACAAAAATGATATAATTGTTGCCCTTGAGGAGCTTATATTCTGTCAGAGGGCACATCTACACAGGGAAGATCCATAACATGGATTTATGTTTTTGTTCATCAGTTGTTTGTTTTTTTTTTTGTAATCCCATTTGGGTTTTTCTTGACAAAGGTAATGGAATGGCTTGCCATTTCCTTCTCCAGTTCATTTTACAGATGAGGAAACTGAGTCAAACAGGGTTAAGTGACTCAGGTTTACCTAGCTAATATGTGCCAGATATGAACACAGGAAAATGAGTCTTCTTGGTTCTAGGCCTAGTGCTCTACCCACTGCACCACCCAGCTGCCCAAATCTGTGGTTTAGTATCCTCAGTTGGGAAGCTTTGAGGAGGGTGGGTTGGAGAGAGGAGTATGGCTGTACTATAGGAGAACAGAATTATATGGTATACTATAAATATATACTATACTATAACTACATGAGTATACTACAACAGAACTATATGGGTATACCATATGATATACTCTAACAGAAATATGTGGGTATATTATAACTATATGAATATAATATAATAGAACTATATGGGTATACTATAAATATATACTATACTATAACTACATGAGTATACTACAACAGAACTGTATGGGTATACTATAACTATATGATATATTATAACAGAAATATGTGGGTATACTATAACTATATGAATATACTATAACAGAACTATATGAGTATACTATAACTATATGAATATACTATAATAGAATCATATGGGTATACTATAAATATATACTATACTATAACTATGAGTATACTATAACAGAACTATATGGGTATATTATAACTATGAATATATTATAACAGAATTATATGGGTATATTATAACTATGAATATACTACAACAGAACTGTAAGGTTATAATGCTGATAAAAAGTGAAGAGGAGCTGGGGTGATGGTTATGGGAGTGAAGAGAGGGGGTAGATGTGATAGATGTTGAGGAAAATCAACAAGACCTGAAACCTGATTGGATATGTGGAGTGAGGAAGAATGAAGGACTGAGAAATAATTCTAGGTACTAGAAAGATGGCAGCCCCCTCTTTAGAAACAGAGAAGTTAGGAAGAAAGGTTCGAGTTTTTGGGGGGGATGAGCGGGAAGATAATCAGTTCCATATTGGATAAGGTGAATTTGGGATGCTCGGTGGATATCCAGATGGGATGTCACACAGGAAGATGGAAATGTGAGACTGGAGATCAGGAGACAGATGAGGGCTGGATCTGTAGCTCTGGATGGTTATCTGCATAGAGATGATAGGTGAATCCATGGGAACTACAGAGATCACTTAAGAGAAAGAGTAAGGAGACCAAAGAATCCTGGGGTAAACCCAAAGGTAGGAGTGTGGCGTAGGTGGGGATATCAACTGGGAAGACGGAGAAGGATCCATCAGACAAGTAGGAGGACAGCCAGGAGGGAGGAGTTTCATGAAAACACAGGGAGGAGACAGTATCCAGAAAGAGAAGGTAGCTGATAGTGTCAAATGGTGCAGATACAGGAGTATACTGGCCAATATTATACAACTGGCTCTCCTCTTGTTTTGTTCTGTTTTTTTTTAGTATCCATGACACCCTTTCAAGTTTAATCTACATTAATAACATTGTTTCCATCACTTCCTTAAGTCTAGACAATCAACAAAACCAAACAAACAACAAAAAAAAAAATCAATCCTCATTTGTGGTTATTTTTGTGGTATAAATGCTTATGCTGAGTTGGGGGGGAGAGAGAGATAGACAGAGACAGACATAGAGACAAAGAAAGGGAAGAATGGGAGCTGTAGCTGATACCTGAATAAGCTGGTTCCCTCAATCCCTGTAATATTATATTTGTTTCAAGTTTTTAATTTGTTTCTTGAATTCCTTTATCAGGTAAACTACTATTACAATATAAGTTCTGTTTTCCATCCTATTAATTTTTTTTTTTTCTTTCTGCTGAGGCAATTGAGGTTAAGTGACTTGCCCAGGGTCACACAGCTAGGGAATGTTAAGTGTCTGAGACCAGATTTGAACTCAGGTCCTCCTGACTTCAGGGCTGGTGCTCAATCCACTGCACCACCTAGCTGCCCCCATCCTATTAATCTTCACCCAAATGCTTTTCACCAGGCTTCTTTACTCTGGTTCCTGCATTTTTATGTATGGGTATACTTAATGTTTGCAGCTAGGTGGACAGCGGATGGAACACCAGCCCTGGAGTCAGAAGAATCTGAATTCAAATGTGACATTAACACTTACTAGCTGTATGATCCTGGGCAAGTCACTTAACCCTAATTTCCTCCATATATATGTACATGTGTATATGTATGTGTGTGTACACATCACTACATCATTTTTCACCTGTTTTGTTTTTTTGAACAAGGTACATCCTTCCTTAAACACACTGAAATCATAACTCCTATCCCACTCCCATCTTGCCTCCTTGTATTAAGCTATCTTATTTGCCTTATTCATTGGTCATCGTCTGCATATTTGCACAGAAATCTGAGGCCATGAATTTACTCCCTGCCTCTATTTTTGGACACCGTCTTCCACGTACCATGGGTCCTCTCTACTTTTACCTTCTGCTACCCTCTGTGGTTCTTGCTTCGGCAGCCACATATAGGGTAATTCTCTCCCTCCTCCCATCCCTTTCAGTTCAAATCAACAAATGTTATTTAACTTTTCCATTTAAACTCCTTTTAATTGGAGTTTGAAGGCTCTAAGCAAATATAGTCTTTCCAGTGCTCGTGAGATATACTCCCTGCTTAGGCAAGAGCACATTAGTCCTATTTTTTAAGCTTTGGACCAAAAAATCGAAATCTGATTTACAAATACCATTTTTTCTCTCCTTCCTTTTCTCTTTCCTTCCTTCTCTATCTTATACATTTTTTTTTCTGTCTTATACATCTTGAGACAACTTGCCTTACAGAATTTTAACCATGGGATCCAACTATCATTTCACTGAACTCAGTTAATGAGCAATTTTTACAGCAGTTACTACATGTCAGGTTCTTTGTTAAGCACTAGAAAGACAAAGAAAATCAAAAAGCGGCTTTATTATATGCTCTCCCAAATATAGCCTGTACCTCAAATCTGGATGCCTCATCTAGATCAAGATGCTGCTTTTGTAACTAATTATTCACACCCCAAACTCCCTTTTCTTTTTGTATCCCCAGCATTTAGCACAGTACCTGCACATGATAAATGCTTTAAAAAGATTTATTCATATGTGGACCACATCATAACATTTTCATGCTCTCTATTGATGTTTGCTTGTATTTTATTTCCCTTCTCAGATTTTTTTTTCTTGTAGATCCGATTTTTCTTGTACAGCGAGATAACTGTATAAATATGTATGCACATATTCTATTTGTCAAGTATTTTAACATAATTAACATGTAGTGGATATCCTGCCATCTAGGGGAGGGGTGGGGACTAGGGGGGAAAATTTGTAACGGAAAGCTTTGTAAGGGTCAATGTTGAAGAATTACCCATGCATATGTTTTGCAAATAAAAAGCTTTAATAAAAATAAAAACTAAAAATATTTATTCCCAATCGTTAACTGATTTCTACTCCTCCCTTTTTCAGGGGAAGGGGAAATCTAGACCTGTGCCTTTCCCACACACTCTAGAATTTCAGATTTCCAATGGTTCTGCAACTGATAATCTTAGAGAGTTGCTTGGAATACTCAGACTTTAAGTGACTTGCCCAAAGTCACACAGCCAACATGAATCAGAGGTAGGATGTGAATGCAAGTTTTCTTGCCTCCAAAGCCACTATGTCATGCTGTCTCTCTCATCTTTCTATTCTGAAATCCCTACCTTTTACTCACAGAAGAGAGAAAAATCAACTTGTTTCCTGCCCAGGACAACCCTCTTGCTACCGAGATGTCCTTGGTTCCTTCAGGAAGTGTCAGTTGGCCGCCCATGAGTCACTCACTACAAGGGGGTGATACACATCGAGAGGTCACTCACTGGGTCTTGGCAAGCTTTCCAACACACCCAGGGACATGCCCTGGAAAGACGCCTGATCGCTCCCTTGCTTATGTCCAGTGGACCAACAGCCACCTCTGCATCTCTCAGCAAGGAGCCACCAATCACCATCAAGGGCTCCCCCTTCTCTGGCTGTTATCAGTCTTTCACTTTTCCCCTGGGAGAGAAACCAACCTGCACACTGTTTGTCTGTGGCTGTTCCTTGGTACTGGCAGGAACACAAACACTGTATACTGGTCACCTTGCCCTTCATACCTGCTGGAAGCGAGTGCCTTTGCTCTCTGCTATTCTTGTGGATGGATCTGCTGGTTCATTCTCAGGAAGAAAGAAGGGATGGAGGAAAAGAGGAAGGAAGGAGGGATAGAGGGAGGAGGGAAGAGGGAGGAATGGAAAGAGGAAAATAAGGAGGGGAGATGAGGAAAGGAAAGAAAAGAAGGGAGAGAGAAAGGAAGGAAAGAATGGAAGAGAGGGAAGAAGGGAGGAAGAAAAAAAGGAGGGAGAGAGGAAGGAAGAAACAGAGGAAAGGAGGAGAGAGGGAGGAAGAAAAGGAGGTAAAGAAAAAGGAAGAAAAGGAGGAAGGAAGGGAAGGAAGAATGGAGAGAAGAAGATACGGAGGGGAGAGAGAGGTTTGAGGGAAGGAGAAAAGAAGGAAGAAAGGGAGGAAAAGAGGAAAGGAAAGAGAGGAAGGAGAAGAGAGAGAGAAAAAGGAAGAAAAGAAGGAAGAGAGGGAAGGAACAAGGAAGGAATGAAGAGAGGAAGATAAGGAGGGGAGAGAGGGATGAGGGAAGAAAAAAAGAGAAGGGAGAAAGGAAGAAAGGGAGGAAAGAAGAAGGAAGGAGGAAGGAAGGAAGGAAGGGAGGGTGAGATGAAGGACAAAGGAGAAGAAAGGAAGGGAAGAAGGAGGAAGGAAGGAAAGAAGAGGAGGGAAGGAGAGAGAGAGAGAAAGGAAGCAGGAAAGGAAGGAAGGAATCTAGCAAAATGCTGGTTGGTAGTTTCATGGGTACTTCCTTGCTATTTTTTTCTCTTAAGAAGTAATGCTATCTGTATTAGATTACCTGTCATCTAGGGGTGGAGGGTGGGGGGAAGAAAGGGAAAAGTTTGGGAAAAAAAAAGTTTTTGCAAAGGGCAATGTAGAAAAATCACTCATATGTTTTGTAAATAAAAAAAAAGCTTTATAAACAAAAAAAAAAACAAACAAACAAAAAAAAGAAGTAATGCTATCCAGAGAGAGGCCTGTGGGATCTGAGTGTGGACCACAAAATAGCATTGTAACGCTTTCTGTGAATATTTCCTTGCATTTTGTTTTCCTTCTTAGGTTGTTTTTTTTTTCCTTCTCTCTTTCTAGATCTGATGTTTCTTGTGCAGTAAGATAACTCTATAGATATGTATACAAATATTGGATTTGTCATATAATTTAACATATTTAACATGTATTAGACTACCTGCCATCTAGGGGTGGGAGTGGGGGGAAGGAGGGGAAAAATTTGGAACAAAAAAAATTTTTTTTGCAAAGGTCAATGTAGAAAAATCACTCATATGTTCTGTAAATAAAAAGCTTTAATTAATTTAAAAAACAAAACAAAACAAAAAAAAAAGAAGTAATGCTAGCCTAGCTCTTCAATTTCCTTTGAATAGCACTCAGCAGTTCCTGCCAACCCCAAGCAGGTTCTACCTCAATGCCCTCTGTGGAAAGGTTTCAAGAAAAAAAATGCCTAAAAACACTTTACTGAGTTAATTGACTTAGATCCTTTCCACTTGTACTTGGCCACAGTGCAGGGAAGGGAGCAAGCACTCATTAAGTACCTACTGTGTGCAAAGCACTATGGTAGGGGCTTTTACTCCATTTAGTCCTCACATTACCCTTGAGGTAGGTGCTATTATTATCTCCATTTTACAGAGCAGGAAACTAAGGCTGAGAGAGTTAAGTAACTTGCTCCAAGTCACACAGCTAGTAAGTATATGACGCTGGATTCAGATTCAGGTCTCCCAGACTTGAGTTCAGTGTTGAATCTGCTATACTCCCCTAGTTTTATATTAGGCCAGTTACCTATAAGACCCTGGACAAAACAATTAACCTCCTGGAGTCTGTTTCCTCATCTGTAAATGGTGCTTAAAAATAGCACTTATATCCACAAAGCTGTGGCTATTGATTGGGATTCTGAATACAAATTCTATGAAGTATAAAGCCCTAGAAAAACCAGAGCTGTTATTATTACAGAGTGAAGAAATAAAGGCACAGAGAAGGCAAGCAGTTTGCTCAAGAGTGCACAAGGAATTCATGGCAGAATTCGGGTCAGGTGTTCCCAGCCCTCCCCCTCTCCCATGATTGGTGAGGAGACCAGACCTGTTCCCCATTACTTCCCCCCATAACCACACAACTGCCCCTACTTCTATATTCCTGCTTCTTCTCAGGGGCAAGAACCAAGCTCGATTCCCCGCCACCCCCAGCCACCAATTGGGATCCGGAGCCAAAGGCTCAGCATCTAAAGTGGTTTCGAGAGGCCGGCATTCCTAAGGAGCATCGTCACCTGGTCCTGGCCAAGGCTGGGAGGCAGAAACTCTTAAAGACTCTCTGGAGCTACCAAGCCTCCCAAGCCCTTCAACAGCCTCTGGAGGAGGAAGAAAAGAACCACTGGCTCCGGCTCCTCCCCAGCTTACACTCAGAAAGAAGAGATTAGAAGGGTCCCCGCTCTCCTTGGGATCACCCCTCCCTCCCTCCCTGGCCTCCTGCCAGCTCCCCAGCACAACTCCCAGGTGACTAATGGTTCTTGTTCTGCAACTCTGCCTGGATGAACAGAAGCACCCCGGAGTCACAGGACATGGCGCACCAGCAGTCTCCAAGTTTGAGGAAGTGGGAAGTCCAGTGGGACACCCAAATGCATTCCCCTCTCCTTAAGAGGTGGGATCATGGAGCCCACTGACCACTAGTTTCTCTGAGCTTAGAGGGACTAATAAAGGGGGAACCTGGAATCAAGACCTGATATCCCTCTCTCATTCCCCTTTACCAAGACTCCACTTTAAAGGCCCAAGCCCCCATCTTGGCCTGAACAGGAGCTAGAGCCCCTCCCTGGTGAGTCCCCTTAACCCCAGAGAGTAAAACTCGACGTCCAACTCCAGCTGGAAGGGATGCTAGAGATGCCCTAAAATCTTCCCAGTCAACAGCTTGAAACAATCATCTGGGAAATGGCCTCTCACAGCATCTCCCCCATCTCTTCTTCCCCACCCATGGGACCCGTGCCTGGTCACTCTCATAAACAATAGCAATGGCTTCCCTAACTATTGTTCTCCTAGTCTTTGTTTAATTCCAACTCATCCTCTGAATCTCCACCAAAATAATCTGAGACACAGATTCTGATGTCACTATCCTGCTCAAAGAGCTTCTATGGTTCCCTATTACTTCCAGCATCACATTCAAGCTCCTTAGTCTGGTCTACGAATGTTTTTTTCTTATTTTCCCAGTCCCGTTTCATAATCACGCTCAAGCTCCTTAGCCTGGTCTATGAGTCATGTTTCACTCCGGCTCCAACTTATTTTCCCAGTCCCGTTTCATATTCACACCTACAATTTCTAATGAAAATGAACTCGGAGTTCTTCCCCAACCACAACATGCCATTTTTCCCACCTCCAGGCTTTGGCGCGGGCCTTCCTGACACTGACTACGTCTACCTCCGCCTGTTGAAATCTTTTTCTTCTTTCCAGGCTTAGTTTTTGTTCCATCTTATCTAACCCCCTTCCCTGGCTTCCTTCATTCCCTCCCAGTTGAGAATTTTCCCCGTCTGTCTGGATTTTTCAAGATGGTTCCAATTCTACCTCAGACGCATACTAGCTATGTGACTCTAGGCAAGTCATTCTACCTTTGTCTGCCTGTTTTCTCATCTGCAAAATCAGGAAAATAATTATATTCCCAAGGGCAGCTAGGTGGTACAGTGAATAGAGCACCAGCTCTGAAGTCAGGAGGTCCTGAGTTCAAATTTGGCCTCAGACACTTAACATTCCCTAGCTGTGTGACCCTGGGCAAGTCACTTAATCCCAATTGCCTCAGAGAAAAAAAATTAATTATACTCCCTGCCTCATAAGATACAGCATGGTTCAGTGGAAAGTCAGCTAGTCAACTAGTTTTTAATTTATCTATTTTTGGCAAGCATTTGGATTAAGTAACTTTCAAAGCTAGTAAGTATCTGAGGCTGAATTTGAACTCAGCTCCTCCTGATTTCAGGGCACACGAATGATCTATTCACTGCACTACCTAGCTGGCCCTTCAGCCAGCATGGCTAAGCAAAGAACTAAGAGCAAATATGAATTTGAATCAGAGAAATATTAGTCATGTAACCTCCAATAAGTCAGTTCAAAAACTCCTCTTGCCCTCAGTTTCCTTATCTGTAAAAACAGGGAGTCAGACTAAATGAGCTCTAAGGTCCCTAACTGAACTTCTAAGATCTTTAGGTCTGTGATCCTGTGATAGAATTGTGAGAGGATGAAACAAGCATTTATTAAGCACCTACTATATGTCAGGTACCATGCTGATCTTTTTGTAGATATTATTCTTGTACTAAGTTATAATAAAATATTCTTGGAAACTTTGATGCACCATGGAGCTGCTCCTGGGCAAGAGAGAATGAAGGCAGGAGCTACTTCTAGAAGAGTCTTTAAGAGGCATTGGATCAATTCCCCTTATTATACAGATGAATAAACTGAGGCTTGGGAGGGGGCGCTTACCCAAAGTCCAAAATCACACGGCCAGTTAAATCATCCTCTCAAACTATTCAAGGGGTAGCTAGGTGGGACAATGAGTGGATACAGCACCAGCCCTGGAATCAGGAGGACTTGAGTTCAAATATGGCTTCAGACACTTAACATTTACTATCTGTGTGACCCTAGGCAAGTCACTTAATCATTATTGCCTTACCAAAAAAAAAGAAAAAGAAAAAAAAAAAAGACTACACATGATTCTGCTAGTAAAAGGTTTTCATTTTGGTATTTCTAGTGCTGAGTAAGCAGTAGGTGCTTAATGAGTGTATAACCCTGTCCTTTTTTCTGGGTTGATTGAACATCTCTAGCTAGCATTTGGGTATCCATTGGTCTTTCCCCCCAACCGCCTAATGGTTGTTGAATGACTAAGTAATGGGCACTCTTTGATGTCAGGATATTGATTATGAATAAATAAGACCTGACTCCCTCACTTAGCAGATGCAGAAACTGTAACCCAGTGAGAGGAAAACACTTCCCAGGGTTTTCCTGGGGCATGATGGAACAGCTAAGACGCATCTCTCGTCCAACTTAGAGCTCTTTCCATTGTCACATCCTGACTCCCCGGCCCCCCCCAATGGCTCTCCTCTTCACCCCCACTCCCCGGTTTCCTGTTAAAAACTAATGCAAGGCCTGTGGTTCGCTTCAGGGAGGGCGTTTGCAACACACTTGTAAGAGAGGAGCTGTCTGCAGCGGAAGGTACATCTCAGCCGGGGAGGACCTGAAGCTCCCTTTCAGGCTGGGCTCAGCCTAACTGGAAGTGTCCCTCCCTTATTTCTCATTCTATCTTCCTGTCCTGATTCCCCATCTATCCACGTCCACGTTTGTGCCATGGAACTGCTTCTGGGCAGCAGAGGATTCATGATATTAGGGCCCTTTAAGGGGCATCTGATCCATTCCCCTTATTATACAGATGAATAAACTGAGGCTGGGGGAGGGAGCTTGCCCAAAGTCCAGAATCACACAGCCAACTGAGGGACCCAGGGGATAGCTGAACCCCCGTCCTCAGGACTGCGGATCAGAGGGTCTCTCCAGTTGCCCGAGCTGGAGCACAATGGGGAGAGGCCCTGACTAGGGAGAAGGGCAAAGGACAAAGAGAAGGAAGGTGAATGGATTGCCCCTCTTCACCTTGAGTCCCCACAGCACCCATTTCCCTCGTTCCTCTCCCTTGGGTCAGCAGGTCACCTCCCTTGGGGATGATTTTCTCAAGAATGATTTCTTTCCCTGGATGTTATTCATTTTCAACTCTTTTCTTCCTTCGGACCCCCCGAAATGCCAAAGGAAACAATATGACCTTGACCTTGGGAAAAATCTGTCTTGTGGCAGGGAAGCAAGAGTGCTGCTCTAAGGGAGGGCAGGTGGGAGTGTGGCAGGGGGCACTTTTACTTGCTTATTTGTTCCTACCCACCTTCATTTCCTCCCCAGAGGGATGAGCTGCTTGGAAACCACCCGCCTGTTCTGAATCATTTCTTACGGGTCTCACCCTGAGACCTCACTTCTCTTTTAGCTGCTTTCACATGCACTCAACCCCAACATGTGGGAGCTCTGCTTTTCCCAGCCACTCCCTGGCTCTACCTGCTCTCTTTGACCTCTAGTTGCTGTTGTTCAGACATGACACCATATGGGGATTTCTTGGCAGAGATACTAGAATGATTGGCCATTTCCTTCTCCAGCTCATTTTACAGATGAGGAAAATGAGGCAGACAAGGTTAAGTGACTTCTTCATGACACCTTTTGGGCTATTCTTGGCAGAGATACTGGAATGATTGGCCATTTCCTTCTCCAGTTCATTTTACAGATGAGGAAACTGAAGCAGACAAGGTTAAGTGACTTGACTCATGAGTGTCTGAGGCTGGATTTGAACTCAGGAAGATGAGCTTTCCTGGTTGCAAGCCCAATGCTCTATCTACTTTGTTCCCAGCAGCTTCTAGTTGATTCTTTCTGTAGTTATGGCAGCCCACTGTTTATTACAGGGGGTGGGGATGGGGGGCGGGCTTGCAAGACATGGCTTATGGATAATTCCCATTTGGTTGGCAACATCAGACTCCTCATGGTCCCAAGCAAACGTGACCGGGCAGTTTCTTTCCCTTGGACTGGAGCGCCTGACACCGTGTCCTTCCTCTACAGGCTGCTTCCTGGGATTGGTGCAGACCTGACCTCACCCTGAATGCCCAGCACAGAGGTGCCCTCAATTTTCATGGCAAATTCAGTGGTTGGGGAAACTCGATGATGGTGGTACGATCGAGACCGTTCCTGCGAAGGGCACTTGGGCTGCCTGAGAAACCCATCTTGGGCTGCCCGGAGTTGAGGGGACCCCCCATGAGAATGTGCATCCCTGTAGGGCTGACACCATATTCTCACCAATGCTTAGCATAGGGCTAGGCACACAGCAGGTGCTTAATAAATGCTTCTTGATGGGCTGACATTGCAGTTATTGTTCAGTCAGTTTAGCTTGGACCACATCACACCAATACCATCTATAGGTTTGGGGGTTTGGGGGGCAAAGACATTGGAATAGTTTGTCATTCCCTTCTCTGGTATATTAAGGCAAAAAGGTTAAGTGACTTTCCCAGCTAGGAAGTACCTGAGGCTGGATTTAAACTTGTTCTAGCTGTGTGACCCTGGGCAAGTCACTTAACCCCAATTGCCTCAGGGGGAAAAAAAACCCCAAACAAACTTGTTCTAGATCCCCTACCCTACTCACTGAGCCACCTAATTGTAGAGGACTGATGGGTAGTGTCAGGAGACTGAAAAGTCTTCAGTAAACCTTAAAGCAATGCATGCATTTCCACTATGGCTACTCTGGGGGGCTCTGGGTGGGGTACCAAGTTTTCCCCTGGGCCCACCCCACATGGCCTGTTTAATATTCCCTAAAGGAGACCAAGTTCCCAGCTTCTGTTATCTCTCCACTCCTCCTCCTCCTCTGAACCTTCTTCCTCCTCCCCCCCAAGGAAGCTTCTGACTTTACCACAATTTCCTGCCAGCGGGTGTTTCAGAGACAGGGCGGAGAGTGGGTTAAGGTTTCTGCTCCCCTATCTAGCCACCTCCGACAGCCCCCCCCCCCCCCCCGGGCTTCTGACCCATCTGGGCATTTTGCCAAATTTCCCCCCGGCCCAAGTAAGAATACGAAAGGGGGGGGGGGGGCAGCAAAAAGGTTCCTTCCCTCACCCCGAGCCCCGTTTGTCCTTCCTTCTCCAGGCCTCTGTCCTTCCTGAACCATCTACCCCCCCAAGTCACCCCCAGCTGAAATAATACTAATTGACAACCCCACACCTGGACAAAGCCAGGTGACAGACCTGAATTGACCTTATCTCTATAACTGATTTGGACCTCAGTTTCCTCATCTGTAAATTATGGCAGGGGATTAGACAAGGCCTCTAAGGGCCTTCCCACTGATGGAGCCACCCGTGCCCAAGCTTCTCTGGATCTCACTTCCCCTTCCCACCCACTATTAAGGAGTAAGTTAGGAGGGTACAGAATACAGACTGATGCCCAGAGCTGGTTGGTCAGAAGGGCTGGCAGAGCAGATAAAAAGGAAGGAGGAAAGCACCTACTATGAGCCAAAGCTCTGGGCATTGAGTCACTTACATACATGGATAGACATACTACCTCTCCCAAGTCCTAATCTGATAGGAGAGAGAGGATATACCCACCACTATTAATGAGTAAGTTAGGAGAATAGAGACTAATGCCCTGAGCAAGAGGTTAAAAGTGGAGGGAGAACCTGGACTGGCAGAGCAGATAGAAAGGGAAAAAATTACTAAGTACCTACTATGTGCCAGAGCTCTGGGCACTGAGCCACCTACAGACAAAGATAGACATATTACCCCTTCCAAGTCCTAAGCTGATAGGAGAGATAGGGTATACCCACCACTATCAATGAATAAGTTAGGGGGATACAGAATAAAGACTGATGCCCAGAGCAAGAGGTTGGTCAGGAGAAAGTGGCTGGTCCAGCAGATCGAAACAAAGGGAAAAAATTATTAGGTACCTACTCAGGTGCCAGAACTCTGGGCACTAAGCCACCTACATACAGAGATAGACATACTGCCCTTCCTAAGTCCTAATCTGATGGGAGAGATAGGATATACCCACCCATTATTAATGAGTAGGTTAGGAGAATATGGACTGATGCCCTGAGCAAGAGGTTGGTCAGGAGAAGATGACTGGAGATCGGAATCATCAGGAGTTCTTACCCAGAAATCCATAGAACAAAGATGCTACATTTCATGGAATCCATTCATTCCCTTGGATGGGAAAAAATGGCCTAGCTTGATTTTTCACTAATTTTGAACAGCAATTGAGCACTTGTTGCAATGATCAGTTTTTTAAAGGCTCATTATGAGGCTTCATCTGACTGTTGGGACCCCTGGGATGGCTAAACCCCTTCCCATGCCAGCCTGGAGTAAGCTCTTCTGCTGTTAGGGAGATCTACCAGAGAAGTCTGAGTTCTGGATTATTCCCTGCTCTACTTTCTACCAACCATCTCTGACACAATAAATTAAAACAAGCCCTTTTAAGAGACACTGAAGGGATGCAGTACATACAGTGATAGGGCTGGAGTCCAGTAGATCTGAGTTCAAATTCAATCTCAGACACTTATTACTGTGGGATCCTGACAAGTCGCCTCATTTTGGTTTACCTCAATTTAATCAAATGTAAAATAGGGGTGATAATAGCACTTATTGTGAGAATCAAATAAGATAATAATTGTAAAGTGTTTAGCATAGTACTTGGTACACAGTAGATGCTATATAAATGGTAGCCATTATTATCATTATTATTGGCCAGGTCTGAAGTCAAAAAAGTCTCAACTTTGAAAGTTCAAATCTGGCCTTAGAAACTTCCTAGGCGGATGACTCTGGGCAAGTCATTTAACCCTGTTCCCCTCAGTTTCCTCATCTGTAAAATGAGCTGGAGAAGAAAATGGCATCCCATTCCAGTTCTCTCTGCCAAGAAAACTCCAAATGGAGTCATAAAATGACTGAACAACAAATTATTATTCTATAGCTATTCCTGACAGATTTTAAGATCCTTCTTAAAAGACAATTAAGTATGATAAATTTGGAAATATGTTTAGAAGAACTGCACATGTTTAGCCTATATTGGATTACTTGCTGTCCAGGAGAGGGGGAGGAAAGAAGGGAAGGAGAAAAAACTGGAACACAAGGTTTTGCAAGGGTCAATGTTGGAAAACATCTTTGCATGTATTTTGAAAAATTAAAAGCTATTATTTTTTTTTTAAAAGACAGCTAGATAGTGCAGTACATAGAGAGCTTTTCCTGGAATTAGGAAGATCTGAATTCAAATTCAGTCTTAGATACTAATTAGCTGTCTGCCTCACTTTCTTTAATTGTAAAATAGGGGATTGTTGTGAAGAACAAATGAAAAAAATATTTGTAAAACACTTGGCATGGTGTCTGGCACATAGTAGGTGCTTAGTAGTTTTTCCCCCTTCCTTTCTATCTGTTCTGCCAGCCCAGGTCCTCTGGATATCTTCACCTCACCAACCTCTTGCTCAGGACATCAGTCCATATTCTCCTAACCTACTCATTAATAGTGGGTGTGTATATCCTATCTCTCCCATCAGATTAAGATTTAGAAGGGTACTATATCTATCCATGTATATAGGTGGCTCAGTGCCCAGAGCTCTGGCACATAGTAGGTAATTAATAATTCCCCCCCCCTTTCTATCTGCTCTGCCAGCCCAGGTTCTCTAACCATTTTCTCCTGACCAACCTATTGCTCAGGACATCAGTCCATATTCTCCTAACCTATTCATTAATAGTGAGTGGATATATCTACATCAGTTAGGACTTATCCATGTATATAGGTGGCTCAGTGCCCAGAGCTCTGACACATAGTAGGTGCTTAATAATTTTATCTGCTCTGCCAGCCCAGTTCCTCCGGGCACCTTCTGACCAATCTCTCGCTCTGGACATCAGTCTGTATTCTGTATCCTCTTAATCTCTCGCTCTGGACATCAGTCTGTATTCTATATCCTCTTAATTTACTCATTAATAGTGGGTGGGTATATCCTATCTCTCCTATCAGATTAGGATTAAGGAGGGATAGTATGTCTATTCTAGGTGGCTCATTGCATAGAGCTCTGGACTTAGAGTTAGCAGGACTTGAGTTCAGATCTGGCCTCAGATACTTCCTAGCTGTTTGGAGAAGGAAATGGTCTATTTGCCAAGGAAACCTCATGGATGGCACTGGTGTTCGTGGAGTTATGAAGAGCTGGACAGGGCTGAACAACAGTAAATATATCATCAGACCAGGACACTCTTTGAGAGTGGGGACCATTAGATTGGAAGGTCCCTTAAGGCTGGGGACTATGTTATCTCTGTTAGCTACCAAAAGCGGAGATTAATAAATGCTTTTCATTTATTCATTTGGATGTTCATTTATCAGAAGCTCTGCAGAGCTGAGGTACTGAGTGTTTTTTTCCATCTGTGATGGCACCCAAGTAGATTATATTCCCAGCCCTCCAAAGTTCCAGAACCTTATCCCAACAAGAACCAATGGAAAACCATCTGATCTTGGCTCTATCTGTAAAGTAGCATTAGTAGACCTCCCCCTCCCCCTAACTCCCAGGGATGAGAAACCCAGAGATGTCTATAATCACCATCTTTCTAAACAACTCTTCTCTGTGTCTGTTGTCAATGTATAGATCCATGGATCTATAGCTGAAGGGACCCCAACCCTTCATTTTACAGAGAGGAAACTCTGGCTCAGAGAGTTTGTCACTTGCCTAAAGTCACATAGCCTAGAAAGTATCTGAGGCAGGATTCGAACCCCAGTCCTCTGACTCCAAATTTGATGTTCTTTCTATTGCACTACTCTTGTCTCCTAGTGTCCTCATCCCTTCCAAAGGAGGAAGCCTTGTTCATCTCCAGTAAAATCTAAGCTCTCCAAGGAGGAAATTTCCTCATTTTTGCCCTGTAGCTCCACTGTGTCATGCAGAATGCCTTGTATACAGTAGGTGCTTATCAATGCTTATCAAACTGATATAGATGGAATCTCAAAGGGGCATTTAGTCAGCTGCAGTGAAGCCTAGAGATAGGCTGCAGGTCCCTGTATATATATGGGAGCTCACAGACATCCCAGTCTCATGGCTGGGAGGGTCCTGAGGGTCAAGCCCCCCGGCAGCAAGAGGGAGGGTCATTAGCCGAGCTTAGAACTCTAGGTACCTACAAGCATCTTCAGGATGTTAGTTCTCTCACAGCCTGAAGAATTTTAGAATGGGATATGTAGATTTAGGCAAAGCAATGAGGGCTTTTCTAAAATCAGGAATACAGGACGTGGATTTCCTCTCCTCCTCCCATCCTAAATCCATCAGGCACTACAAGGATCTCTGCATTTGCCCATATGACACTGGCAAATCAATTTCCTTTTCTGAGATTCATTTAAAGCTGATAGGCCCGGACTAGTTGAACAGGATACTTGCTGCTTAGGGTTCTTTGAAGAAAGCCCTTCATAAACATGAAAGTGTATACATGTGAAATATTATTCTAGCCTTAATATATTCGGAATGAAAGCCCCTCCCAGTTCAGACATTTTATGGTATAAAGTCCCTTCTTCTGACTTTCATGTTCTAAGTCTTTCCTATTTCTAATATTCTAGGGAAACTATAACCTCTGACATTCTATGTTCTAAGGTCCCCTGATAGCTCTTGTTCTATCTGACATTCTAGGGAAGCTATTATCTGTGACATTCTAAGTTCTAAGGACCCCTGATAGTCCATGTTCCATCTGTGATATTCTAGGAAAGCTATCATCTGTGACATT